>JAOEHV020116446.1:0-14986 GCA_025447995.2 Isaurus tuberculatus | reverse complement strand
AACCCTGTTCTAAACAAAATTTTCCGTGATTTATACACCCTGTTCTAGACTGGATGGTTTGAAAACCATACCCTGAACAGCGGCACATACCCGTATAGTCAATATATTAGAGTCAACCCCCCCCCCGGCTCCAGGGCCGACGCACGAGCAGTGAGAAGAAAAAGCGCTCTGGGGTCTAGAATTTCTTGATTTCTCGTCAATTTGCCCCGATTTCTCGTCGATTTTTCGATTTCTCAGATCATGAACAGTTTTACGTTTGTGGAACAATAATTTACATGATAATTTATATATTACAAAAATTGTCAACCAAAGCTCAGCTGGAGATTTTGCTTGCTTGGCTGGAGAGCTAGAGATTGAGTCTAAAAGCTGGAGTCTCCAGCCGAAAGTGAAAGCTGGAGACTTGGCATCTATGTCAATATCAGTCTTCATCAGGTTTTACTGGAAAATTGTATCTTACAGCTTGGAGAGAATACCGGGCGAAAACTACAAACAACTGGCGGAGATAGTACAAAGATATTTTAAATCAAATTTAAACAAACTTTTTAGCCCCCCTTAAAAAAAATTCTCTACCTATAAACAATCAAAAAACAAAATATTACGTATGCATGGGAGCTTGATGGTTTTATTCTTATCTTGCCTCCTTATACTCGTTCGTTACGCGTTCACACGTGAATTCGAAAACCGCGCGACAGTCACACCAGAGCCCACTTTATAGATGTTCAGCGGCATACCAGTTGGGAAGTTGCGTCACAGGCATCCCAAGTTGATTGTGATTGAGAAATATAATAATTAATTTGTATAAACATGAAATAGTGTTTGTTTGTTTCTACGGTAAAAAATTACAAATTACAAAAAAAGTTACAAATACTACCATGAGGCTTTAGAAGTTGCTTGATGTTGCTTTTGGGTCAGAAAGTAGGATTTGAGATTGTATGAAAGATGAGTTATCAGCTTCCCTGTTTAAATTTATACAGTTCTGACCCCAAGAACAACATTAAGTAAGTTCTCAACCCTCAGAGTTTATTTATTTCTATTTTTATTTGTAATATGAGTATTTTATTCAATAAAAAGGAAGCAAACAAACATTTTTCTTACAAAGTCTTATATTTCCGAAAGACTATTTCCAACTCAAATCGATGCTGGGCTGCCTATGTTAGAGTGTTCACTTGGAAAGCAAATGGCGAAGGAAGGCTGAAATCGAGAGAAGATTTTAGTCCGCAAATTATTGGATAGTAATATGGAGTATGTCTGTGGTTAACCGGTGATAACAGAGCTTGAATAGCCGTCGAAGTTGAAGATGAAAGACTCTTTCTTCTTTTCTCAATGGCCACTTATATATTTCATCGCCTTTGTTTTTCCTGGAGTTTGGCTACCTCAGAAGAGAAAATCTCGAAAGCTCTTTGCACCGCTGGTCCTTTGCTTCCAAGCTTTTAGCTTAGCTTCTTACGTGGTTTGTTTCGTGGAGTTTTGCCATAGTTCCAGTCGTGGTGTTAACACAGCTATAAACTTACGACTTTATAAATTCATGGTGCTTCAAATTGTTTACCTGTCTCTTTATTTCATGTGCTTAGTTTATTTTTACTATGTAAAAACTATTGATTCATGGACGACTGTTTTGAGAACTACAGACTGGGTATTTATGTACATCTCCTCGTGCATATTTGTGTTTGTTTTCCTGTTAGTAATCGATGGCCAAGAGCAAAGAAGAACAATAACGGACGTTGTGGCAACTTTGGTTCCAGAGTGCAGTGTATATAAGATAAAATGCGACCTGATGTTCACCTTGTTAGAAATATCTGCCTATTTTGGTATTTTCACAATGATATTAAGCGGCTGTTTAATTTTTGTTGTATTGAAGACCAAATGGAAATTGAGGAAACAGAAAAACGAACGGGAAGAATCTGATCAAAAGAAAAAACATTGGAAAAACATGTCAAAAACAATGATGTATAAAATATTGTAAACGAAAAAAATCACTACAATTTGGGAGCCTTATTTTTACGAAGAGCCTTCGAAGGGGAGTCATTTTAATAACAATGGGCCTTTATAGAGAACTTTTACCAGGAAGCAGAGATGTTAAAAATATGTTTAGATTTTGGTAAGGTTACTCTAAACAGAACTGCCAGGATTGCCAGAAGTTTCCTTTGGAGGTCCCAAGGTACTTTGAAAAGAGAGGATTAAGTGGGGCATTTTTGAAACATTAGCCATAACTATAAAATCTCATATCCAAGACTTTCTCCTACCATATACTCAAACTAATACTACGTGATCATAACATTTTAACTCGAGAATTATAGATAGCTAAATCTTTTCACAAGCCTAGAGGCCCATGGGGCCAGTACTTATCTCTGGTTTCTGTTAAGTCCATGACTCCCCCTGGACGAGACCCTAATGCATTGCAAGTTAGCTCCCAGCCAAAGGTTACTCGTTTACCGATCTCGTAAGGATGGAAAGCTGAGTAAGCTTTGGCAGAAAAGAAGGTCACAGAAATGTTCAAATTTCAGAATCAAACCTGGGACCTTGTGGTTGGAAGGCATAGATTTACCAGTTGCACCAACCACACCACAAGAATTATGGATGAGGGTAATAATATCAACATATTGGTTCCACCTTCCTCAATGGCTTTTTGATGAACATCAAAAATACCATGATGTTTTGTAAATATTTAGGCTGAATATCTTTAAAAACCGCTAGCACTTTTGTATATTATATTTTAGCAGACTGACTGGTTATTTATGGTAATTTTAAATTTGACAACCAAGATTACTGGAAGAAGCAGTTGTCTTCAAAATAAGAGGGATCCAGACTTTCAACTTGGCACATTCTTTCTCAGCATTTTTCAAATGTTCAGTCCAAAATCACACTTTTTTTAGTCAAACTTCATCTACTCAGTTTCTGAAAATACATTTTTTTTAATGATTTTCTCATTCATATTTTTTTAAAAGTCAATTTCAAAAAGACCAAATGGATTGCCGTGGAAGTTAACCATAATTATTATCTATACTCATGATTTAATACTGCTTTAAAGACTAATGGCATTTAATTATGAAATCACTACGTTGTTAGAATCAACTCTACACAAATTGCAATCGGCTAATGGCTTGTTAACTTCAAGTAAACTTTTGTGTGAATAATTTCATGGAAAAAGCTAAGGAAATTCAGAAATAAAAAAATATGCCATGACTAATTGTTTTGCTGCTCTGACTTAAGGACACCATAAAACTGCAAAGCGGTGCCTTCCTTGCAAATCGTTTTGCCTTATTTAAAATTGCTTTCAACGAATATGGATTTAAGTTTACTTGTACATGCTATAAAAAGTCAATATATAAAAATTTAAGTTAAAGATAACAAGATCTTGTTAAGTGTTAATATTTTAGACCATGGTCGAAACTAGTTAATTTACTCAAGCAAGTGGTTAATATAGTTTGAATGAAAATAAAAATTTTAACACTGAAACAAGTTCATGTTCCTGGCTTTTACTTAAACTCCAAGTTTTGTTTATCAGAGCCATTTCTGTTTTCTACTTTTAACTGTGCATCTTTTAGTAGCAGTAGTAGTATTTTTATTCACGTAAACACAAATGAGCCAAGGCTCGTTTCAACGTGTACGTGAGATCTAGACTTTTTACCACTCTTAGGTGTATGGAGAACCTTGAGCGGATAAGCTATACGAGAAGGTCTCCGAGGGCCTTCGCTTTAACGTCCTTATCCGAGAAGACGCGAAAGTCCATTTACCATTTACAGATGTTAGAGCAAAGGCAGCACCTTCTCCTTAATTATTTTAAGACCCTAAGTGTTGGTCCGGCCTGGAATCGAACCCGAGCCTCCCGCTCGATAGACTGGCACCTAACCAACTAGGGTAACCAGGCGGCGGTTATCTTTTGACTAATTTATTTTAATTTTACTGCAGCCATTTTTTTATTTAATGGAATATATTTCCCTTGGATTTCCTTGTTATCCATCAAAAGGTAGAAAAGTGGCAGCTTTATTTTGTCTTGCATGTATTCCAATCTTTTTTCAATCTGGAAGTTCTACTTTTTCACCATTTATGAACCAATTATTATCCAAAATACTTTATTAATTTGACTTTTTTAAAGTAAATATTTGT
This sequence comes from Isaurus tuberculatus, assembly GCA_025447995.2. Classification (NCBI taxonomy): domain Eukaryota; kingdom Metazoa; phylum Cnidaria; class Anthozoa; order Zoantharia; family Zoanthidae; genus Isaurus; species Isaurus tuberculatus. Next base: position 10,879 of record JAOEHV020116446.1, on the reverse strand, counting down.
GCTTTCTGCAATTTTATTCAACCCTGAAAAATGTATCATCAAGAAAAGAGAGATAGAGTACTTTGCCGGTGTCATCATCTCACCGTGTCCTAAGCGGAAAGTCAAGAGTATTGCATATCTTTCACCTCCATCAGACAAGCAAGAACTACAAATAGCTAATACTTGGATCAGTGAATTTTCTATCGACCTTCATTCCTAATTTAACAAAGAAAACTCATCTTATGCGCAGTCTGCTTAAACGTGACTCCCATTTTCTTTGGACCAGTAATAGAAAGATCTTGACATTCTCAAGAGAGACATTGCTAATGCGGTTCAGCTTATCTACTATGATCCCTCCAAGCAAGCTACCATCAAAACCGATGCATCACATAATGGCCTCGGTGCAGTTTTAATGCAAGATAGCAAACCCGTATGCTTTCTGAGCAAGGCTATGACGCCTGTAGAGCAAAACTAATCCAACATAGAACGGGAACTGCTCGCCGTCCTCTTTGCTTGCGAGAAACTGCACACCTACCGTAATTTCCGGGCGATTACCCGCGGGTAATACGTTAATTTTTCTATATTTAGATGTTGCTACAGGTAATACGGAGGTGCCGGTAATGCGATAATTTCTAAATCATTTGGTATGTATTTTACTCGTCCAGTAAATTGGATGAACATAAAAATAATTTTTCGTTGTTTACACTGGTCATGTCAACTTCACAACTTCACGCGCTTCCACCTTCTGAACGCATCTGCAGACCTGTCAACTCTCACGCATTTTGCGTGAGTCTCACGTCTCAGCGTCTTTTCTCACGCTCTCACGCATTACACCGACAATCTCACGCATTTCACTTGCGTGATCTCTTTGCTGCTAAATTTTGACGTTTAAAAAAATGTGATGAAGGAGGAACGTGATTTTTCTATGGTTCGAAAGAACAAGACTGCTTTTAGACCCAATCTAGACCCCAAGGGAACATTGTCCAGCATCCTTACCATTAAATTGGCTTGCAGTGAGGTAGCGCACCAATTTCAACCTAACAGAGCCTTTTAAAACAGCTAAATCGGCAACAAGAGAGTACAATTTAGCACGTTCGTCGCAGAATTAATTCAAATCTAGCTTCATGAAACGCACCGTTGTCTCTAGTTTGAATAAAAAGTTACAGCTTTCCGTCAAAGTTTCTTATTCATCATTTTATTTTACGTTATCATTATCTATTTCAATCAATCGTAGAAATCCCCCCTCAAAGAAGGATTTCGTTTATAAACCCTCCCTCTGCTAACCCTTCCCCCCCCTTCCCCCCATCCCGCCAATTCTCACGCATTCCAACTTCCAGGGGTTGACGTGTATGCATCTGATTCATGATCATGCCGAAACTTTTCAATACATTTCATTCATGACGCAGCACAATTAGAAAAGTGATTTCCAGCACGTATGTCAATGAAACTCTTACAAGAATCTGTGAACTGGGCGAGTACTGTCTTGCCCCAGCCTCTCCTCAACCTAACAAAAATGGCGCTGAACGATTGCGATGGCACGATGCAACACTAAAATGCAGCCAAGTGAAGTCGAAAACGTCACACGTCACCAAAGTCTCACCTCTACTCTTCAACATGCCCGAAGAACAGTTTACTGGTTAAAACTTCAATACGATATTACAGAAACGGTCCAAAAGTGCGAATCTTGTCAACGCCACGGCAACTTTCAAGAAAAAGAAAACTTGGGACTTTAAAAAATAAAATAACCACTGCAGACCTTCCAACCTTCACGCATTTTGCGTACGTGTTTTTCACGCATTTTTTTCAAATCACGCATCACGCGCGCCTAAACATTTATTGGCCATTTTCACGCATTTTCCAAAAAAATCAAATATTTTCCAAAAGGACGCGTAGTCAAAACAAAGAATCAGTGGACTGACTAACTGGGGCAAAATTTGTGTTCTCGTGTAAGATTTTCGTGACATTTAACATGACGCTATCAGTCATTTGGCGGAGAGTACGGCAAAAATGGCGATGTTTTGAAGGTTAAGATGCTTGAACAACTGAACAAAACTGTGAAAAAGGCGTTTTTAGCCATTCTGGGAATGTAATTTTCAAACTTTTCCCCTCGGCGCCAACAATGGTGGAGCCTCGCGGTGACACTATATCCAGTGAAATCTTTCACGCATTTTTATTCTCAAAAGTTGACAGGTCTGCCACTGCACTGCGGGCTAGCACTGCTAGGTTAAATATTCGATATTATTTTCAAATGATTTAGAAAACAAAATGAATAAAAAGAGAATTCCTTGGAAGAGGACTTTTAATATTTTTTCTTTGTTCAAATACCATTCGTTGTTCAAACAGTATACATAGTTTTGACTAAATTGGATTAAATTTTAAAACACAAGGAAGCAAAATTATGAAAACAGAAAAAAATGTGTTAAGGACGGGCTTTAAGATTTTGGAAGTTGAAGTACATCTTAGCATTCTTGTTTTCGCTCAGAGCCCGAATGTAATTGAATGAGGCTTTGTCTGCTGTTGATGAAATGTTGGCCGCAGTGTAAAGAGCTGCCAGGCTTTCTGCGCGCTGATTTTCAATGACAGCCAGAGCCTCGGCTTTAGCGTTGGCTATAATCACTGCGGCCTCAGCTGTTGCATTCTGGTAAATCTCTCGAGCTTCATTGTATATTCTGTTTTTCTCCTGATCAGTTTTTTTTCGGACAACCTAGTAATGAGAAAGCTAAAGTTTGTTAGTTTGCTTTAACTTTTTTTACATAAAATACATTCATTTAATAGATGTTCCTTTTCATAAAAAAATATATATATGACAACAATGAGGTTCAAATTATGTTACCAGTTCGAGACTTGAAACAATCAAGACTTAAAACCCGAGCAAGAATGAATTTTCAAAATTTAAACGGCATAGCAAACAACTATTATGCAGACAAAAAGAAAGAAGCGTATGCAGAACTGGAGCTCGAAATATGAGTGAACGACCATCGCAGGGTCCCCCTCAGTGTTGGCACAAAAATTCCATGACTTTCCATGATTTTTTTAAAACGTTTCCATGACTTAGATAGATAAAAATCTATAAATAATTTTCCATGACTTTCCAGGTTTTGAAAATTAACTGACAAAATATTATGTCGCACAAACTGACTCTGCCACGAGTCTTGAAAATGGCACTTTTTCTTTAACATTGTTATGAAGATTGTATTACCGTGCAGTCGAGTACGGACCGTCGAGTAAAACGTGGTTGGGTGCAGCCAGCCGTATAAATTTAATGAATGTTACAAGGGCCTTGATTGGCTGTCTGCATTTTAACTTCTATCCACTTTAAAAACTAGGACAAATTGCCTCTTAATTGTATTAAACGATTCCATCCACGCATACAAAAAACAGTGAAACACAATGTCAAGATCGACGCTTTTAATATCAAATTATTAACAGTGCAACACAGTAAACTAGTCACCTACAAAAAAAAAAGTCCCTGACTTTTAATGCTTTTTGCAAAATTCCCTGACATTCAATGACCCTGCAAAAAGTTTTCAAATTCCCTGACTTTCCAGATTTTTCACGAACCACGGCGACCCTGCATCGGAAATCAAAACTTTGCATTTTACGTGCTTTTTAACTATGATTAATGTTAATCTTAAGTTAATTAAAAATTTCGTTCCGTTTAATAATCTTTTGTGTAAAAATTGTAAATTGAGACTCCTTTAAAAATAGCTATAAGATTTGAACGAGACGGGTAAACAGTTTTATTCAATATTTGATTTATAAACTACATCGGTACTGATGAAAAACAAACAGCCAAATAAATAAAAGAAATTATTGTAAGAATTAAGGACATATAGAATTCAGGAAAGAAACCAAAACACAGAGGAAAAGAAGACCCTTTGAAAGACCCTTATATAAAATTGGCAGTTTCTTCTGATTAAAATTTTTAGTTCTCAATTTGGCTTTATATTAGCTATCTTTTTGCTTTTACTATCAGAATACATCACGTATTAAGATATATATTTTATATTCAAGGCGCAAAAAAGCTAATAAAATTCGAGAATCTTCACCTTTTCTTGAAGAACAAACTCGGCTCTCTGCTCTTCTGCCAGCTCTGTCACTTTCTTGAGGTACTGCTGTTTGACTTCGGAATGAATGTCCACCTCCAAAAGTTGATAATACTTCACGTTGACAAACAATCCTTTGTCTTCCTTCTTACAAAATTTGTACTCGATGCAGTTTTCTGTTTGGCATCTGGCACAGTTGGATCTACAGCACCTTCCCTCAAGCCGTAGTTTAATGGTCTTTCCAAAGATGTTCTTGATATCTTCTCGCCGAGTCAAGTAGGACAGTACCATGTGGTTAGCAGCTTCACCTGTGAACATGAACACAGAGACTTAACTCAAAACTTCCAGTTTTTGGACCCTTCCACCTTTTCATCCGTCATTTTAATCCCACCTCCCCGATCCAGGCATACTACATGTGTTTCGCCGACCTTTGTTTAATTATCAATCCGTTTTGTATCAACAAAAAAAGACACCATGAACAATAAAAACAAAAAAATAGCTTCTGCTACCCTATCCTTATTGTTCGTGTTATCGTTGAATTTTACCTTTAATAGCATCAACAGCTTTACTTTTCACGACCGGTCGGTAGAAAAGATCGTATTCGTTATGAAGGTCTTTTAAGTCTTCTTTGAAGAGAAAATACTGGAATGCAATGGTTATAGTAACTTCGACTTTGTCTTGTGTGAAAACGTTGATTCCTTCAAGCAGTTCGAAGTGGGCATCTGCGCGAAATTTTTTGAATTTGTGATCGGGTCCAATGGCATACCTTCCGTATGAGTAGACTTTGTCATCTTTCTCAGTGCTCACGTAACCAGTTGACTTTCTCTTTTTCAAACCATACTAAAAAGGAAATGAAAAAATTCGACTTATAATTTTTCGAAATAAAAGCAGAAGAAAAAATGGAACTAAAAAGATAAAAAAACAACTATTATAACCAAAAACAACAACAATCAACGAAGGAAAAACATAATACAATAATGATTATTTAATAATACGGTGTTAAGCAATGAGTATGGTACGTATTTACATGAAAAGTAATCGATTAAAGATTGGCTAATGGCAGTGCAAAATAAAAGTAAAAGAAAACATGGAAACTTAAAAAAACAAAAACATTTTTTACAACCAGAAACCAAAAAAAAGAGCAAACATAACGACGGCAAAACGTAATACAACAATAAAACTTTTATCAAACAGCTATACGTAATGAGTAATGTAAATATTTTTAGTATATACGATAATGAACTCTGCACTTTTGTAAACGATTATAACATTGAACTTTTACCAATAAATTTCTTTAATTCTCATCTACTTGTTGTGTGTTACCCGTGTCGGGTTATAGGTGTGTAAATTGCAGTAACCTAAAATTTCTGACGTGAACTCATTTGTCCGGTTAGGCAATTTTTGTTGCTTCAGGAAATACGAAAACTGAACGGCTCTCGTCGTACGGCGCTAATCTAATTTAGCTTAGCTTTTTGATCTCCTGGCACCAAAGGCCTAATGTAAACGAACCAAATTGATTCAGGTGAAAGCGGAAATTAAAAAAAAGAAAAAAACTGAAGCCTAACGAATCCACAAACTTGGAAGAATAGAAAACAAACCAACTTGGAGACAGGTTTTAAATGTGGGCGGTTACGGCAAGAAGACTCACTGGAATCGTGTGAACAGAAGGCAAATTCGTACTTTATTGAAAAATTGTGCTGATTCGTAAAGAAGGGGCCAAAATAATGATCTTTAGCTTTGTTCTGATTTTTCTGAATAACATCGTTAATGTTGTAATTAATAATAGACTTAGGGTTAGGATTTTGCAATAAAAGAGATTTAAGATAATTCAAATTGGACCGTGTAACAAAAAAGTTGATGAGCAAATACGGAAACAACAGGGTGCGAATGATATTATTGACTTTGTATTTCCTAGGTGTGAAAGAGTCCCATTTAGTGTAAAGCCCAGTGAACGTTTTCTTACGAAGTAGAGAACATATTGTTATTATTACGATTAATAAGAACATCTAAAAATGGAATTTGGTTGTTTTCTTCGAATTCTGCGGTAAATTTTATACTAGAATGCCGACTATTTAAATAATCAAGGAAACTAACAGCACCTTCTTAAGACTCCGGTATCTTTTAGGGGTATTTCTGAAAATTTCCAACGATCATTCCTGCCCTACGATATGTGGGAGTACCTTCCCAGGCTTGTGACATCGAAACAAAAAGAAATCTACAACAAAATTAAACTGAACACAGATTTTAGTGGTGTATGGATATTGATCAAGTTTTGAGCAGAACTTGAATCAGCAAATTAGAACATGATAAACTATTAAGGTCATTTTTCCAAAGATTAATGCACTTTTAATACGGTAAACTTAATTTAACTTCTGCCCTGAGCGGTCCACTGAGCAAATACGTATGAACATGTCGACTTACTGCATCTTCTCTCGTGTACATGCATGTTTATATGAATATTTCTCGTTTTGCTGAATTTGGTAAAACTAGAATTTAGAATAATATTATTTTTTTAAAAAAATGGACCAAATTAAGTCTTTTTAAACGCCGAAGTCGATTCCACTTATTCTTTAAGGAATGGCAAAGAAAACTGTCACGGGTTGTGTTTATGTGAAAAGACCTGTGCAATATTTGATCTGTATAAGGCGTTTATAGCATGTTATGTATATTGTGGGTAACAACTTGTAAACCAACTTATATACCTTTGCAAATAAATCTATAAAATGCGTTCAACTTATTAAACTGTTGATAGGCCTGACCAAAGATGAATTCATAGTTTGAACTTACCTCATAATATTCAACGGTAGAGAATGAGAATGGTAGAAGAATTATCAATAGAATAACACAAAGTGCAACTACCAGAGCAATACAAAATCGTGTTCTGTCCATGATCAAATAAAGTTCCAAGCTGTTAATGTTATCACACTCGATGGGAGTTAAAAACAATTGAATGTTTGAATATTCGAATTTCTGCAACAGAAACTATTTTATTTCTGCAAAAATACTTTTTCTTTCTTTCTGTAGTTTCACTTTCGGTCGACGTTTACAGGTGTTTGGCCAGTACATCAACACTGGCATTACATCTATTTTATTACCATAGGAATTTCTTACTAGGATGGGGAAAGGAAATACCCGCCATGCAATTGACTCTTTATTCTTACGTTTATAACTACATTGATAGTCGTCTTTCAGTTTCGGGGAATTGATATTCGTTGTTCAATATTTTTATAAGAACTCATTAAAAGTTTTACGAATTGTAAATTGTTTAACAAAATCTGCTGTACAGATACGGTGCCCCATCCCACCCTGGTCATCTCGTCCTGGACATAACGTAATGCCTCACAAATAACATGCAAAAGCAAACGTCGACCTGCTGATTGGTGGGCGTTTTAGTACCTTTCAGTTTCCTCTTGCAGCCACTTTTAACCTGGGGTTATTGATTTAAAATGTACTAATTTACAGCTTTTTGAGTCCTAGTTGAGTACCGCTAACACATGAGTAATGGCCGAACAGTGGGTAAAATGGTTAGCCATTGCAATTGCAATAGCAGTTGTTGCAATAATTATTGCTCTTCCAGCCGCTTCGTTTCGTAAACTAGAAACCGATGAAGGTAAAGACTCTTCGTAAAATGTTTTTCTCTACCTCTCATTTGAGTATAGCGTTTTAGAAAACTTGAAGTCAAATTCCTTCGTTGCGCTAGATCGATGTTTTTGCCTTCTCATTCACGTGATATTGACGCACTGTCTTTGTTTTGGAAGGTTTGTTTTGTCATTTGGTAATTATTACAACTCAGTAAAAACTATGTAAATACCAAAGCAGCAATTTCTTGTTTTGTGGAAATGGAAACGTGAACACTGAGGATGTCATGATCAGTAATTGAAAAAATAGATGAGATCGAACCTTTCACTATGTTTTAAAACCAGATTATACACAATATTAAAACGAACTAAATCTCATCTAGTTTGAAACTGAAATGTATTTGCAAAAGTGAACTAACCTTGCGTATTTAAATAACTGAAACATGAGCTAAAATCATTTTTATTTTAAGTGGCTGATAGTTTCTCCTCCGAAATTCATATACAGTGGAATTCAAGGCAAAGACTCTTGTGTGTCTAGACGTTTTCAGTGAACTAAAGGTTAAAAAAAGTGGGAAAAGGTTGCAGAAGAGTGAGGAGTTAGCAAGTCACTTGTTATAAAATGGATTAAAAAATAAACCCGAAATAACGCGCGTTCTGGTTGGTTATAGTTCCGTTTTATATAACTGAATTGATATCACGGTATGACGTCACATAACAGTTGAATAGATTTTTTCTGTGTTTGCTGGTGAGGTTATTTTCTAAATGGAATAAAACAGCCTCGCTTGTGTTTCTAGATAAAAATAGAAAACGCTATGACGTAGTAGACACTCGAAAAGCAGAGAAAAAACTCGGCTTCGCCTGGTTTTCTCTCAACACTTTTCTCGTGTTCTTCTACGTCATAGCGTTTTCTATTGTTGTCTAGAAACACGCGCGAGGCTGTTTTATTCCCTTAACAAAAATCGGACTCAACCACAAAGAAAGAGTGTTTGGTGATACAGTTTTGTGAATGAAATCTTCACAGCTTAAGAATGGCGAGAGAAATTTCAAATGTCTAATAAGGCGATGCTCAAGTAAGAAAAGCCTCAGGCACAAATCACTGCAAAAATACACTCGAGTGAAGCTTGTTGACGAAAACAGATGTTTTCTAATCCATTTTTTGTGGTGCAGTGGCGAGGGTCGAAAATGCATAACAAGGCCTAGACTACTGTGGACGCAAAACTTTTTATGCGTTTTCATGAAATTGAAAACGGAGGTTTTCGAAAACCTAGTTGTGTGGACGGAACCTTAGTGTTCTTTTGTCACTTAACAAAAAGTAGCCGACCTAGGAAAGATCTTTAGTCAAGCACTGTGGTATAGGCCAGTCGTTATGAAGTTATTGTTTAAAATCTTTTCATTAGCATACAGCAATAGACAGCAAAAATCAAAAGACAAAGAATAAGAGATTTTAAACTTGAGAGGATTTGTCGAGCAAATCAATTGTACGATTGTATCTAATTTTCCAGTTTCTTTTCAAACTCGTTTCAAGTGAACGATTGTACCTAGTTTTCCAGTTTCTAAAAAGATATCGGTGCTCAAATTTCTAAAAATAACTCGATGGCTAAACCGTTTCTTAGCCATGCATTCTTTGTAAAACTTTCATATCATCGTAAAGGCAGTATTTGACGCATCAAGCTGCAATTATCAAAGACCTCTTTTGCAAAAAAACAAAAACAAAAAACAATTTCTGGTTTTTCAAATACCAGGGGACGTATATGCTTCCCCTGCCTGGCAGAGGTTTCCTTATTTTTGGGTAGTATATCCTCACAAGTCAAACACTTGCCTTTTAAGTTAGCTGTCTGTTCTAGTAACTTAAACTAATTTAGCCTCTTTTCATGATTCACAGTTAATATTATTTATTAGACCGGTGGTCTACGTAGCGGCCCCCCTGGGTTCAAGTTCATCAAGTTTCCAGGGACGTTCAAAACAATGGAATACAAAAAGCTTTCATGTTTAAACAAAGAAGGAGTACAAATTGACCTCGTTGTTCAGTTTCAGTACCGTGCTCAGATAAAACATATAACGGAAACTCATCTTGAACCACTAGGACTTCGATGGTTTTGTTAAGGCACTAAGGTAACGGTTTGTTTTAGCTCGAAAAAATGCGTTTCTAAGCCATTTTTAAACAAAAAAATTACTTATGATACAGTTAGGGCGAGAACCGGAGGGCGAACAATAACCAACCCAATTTCTTACTGAAGGAATAGGTCACATGGTTCAAAATACGCCAAACTGGAGGGCTAAAGAATGTGTTAGGATCCAAGACATTACACAATAAACTAGAAAATTAATATTTTTTTTTGTTTAACGACCATTCGTTGTTCAAACAGTATACACAGTTTTGACTAAATTGGGTTAAATTTAAAAAAACAAGGAAGCAAAATTATGAAAACTGAAAAACAAAAAAAGTGTTAAGGACGGGCTTGAAGATTTTGGAAGTTGAAGTACATCTTAGCATTCTTGTTTTCGCTCAGAGCCCGAATGTAATTGAAAGAGGCTTTGTCTGCTGTTGATGAAATGTTGGCCGCAGTGTAAAGAGCTGCCAGGCTCTCCGCGCGCTGGTTTTCAATGACAGCCAGGGCCTCGGCTTTAGCATTGGCTATAATCACTGCAGCCTCAGCTGTTGCATTCTGGTAAATCTCTCGAGCTTCGTTGTATATTCTGTTTTTCTCCTGATCAGTTTTTTTTCGGACAACCTAGTAACGAGAAAGCTCAAGTTTGTTAGTTTGCTTTAAGAACATTTTTTACATAAAATACATTGATACTGAATATGTTCCTAATTCATAGAGAAAATCTATACAACAATAAGGCTCAAATTATGTTACAAATTCGAGACTTGAAACAATCAAGACTTAAGACCCGAACAAGAAAAGAATTTTCAATAAAAATAAAAATTTAAACGGCATAGCAAACAACTACTATGCAAAGGTAGAGAAAGAGGCATATGCAGACCTGGAGCTCGAAATATGAGTGAACGACCATCGGAAATCAAAACTTTGCATATTACGTGCTTTTAAGTATGATTAATGTTCATCTTAAGTTAAAAATTTCGTTCCGTTTAATAATCTTTTGTGTAAAAATTGTAAATTGGGACTCCTTAATAGCTATAAGATTTAAACGAGACGGGTAGACAGTTTTATTAAATATTTGATTTTTAAGCTACATCGATACTGATGAACAACAGAAACTGTTGTAAGGGACGGACCATTAGAAAAGTTATGGGGGGGGGGGCGGGCGAAG
>JAOEHV020116351.1:0-14987 GCA_025447995.2 Isaurus tuberculatus | reverse complement strand
CTTCATGCGACCGTGGTGTCTTGTTGAGTGACAAAGATGTCGAACGCATTTCACTAATCTACGATTACTTCTAGTTTTAAAGCTGTTTTACATTCTACTTACTTACCTAGCTTGTCATAATTTTACCTATCTATTTTACCATGAAGAAACTACCTACTAGTAAACTATCACGTACAAATGCTAACCTATTCCTATACCATCCATGGAAACTCTTTTTTGAAGCTTTACTTTAAAATCTAATTGTGGTGAAATTTTCACTTAAAGGCCGAACCGCTCTCCCTGATGGTTTTCCTGATAAAGTGACCATTACAACCTGGTTGGGAGAGAAAAACTGGGATCCAGATGGCGGTACTCGAGCAGCACACCCAAACTCCCGCTTTACTGCTCGTGCAGACCATTGCCCAATCATGGACAAGGACTGGGAAAACCCCGCTGGTGTACCAATCAGTGGGATTCTGTTTGGAGGCCGCCGACCCGAGGGAGTTCCATTGGTCTTTGAAGCTTTTAACTGGCAACATGGTGTGTTTGTTGCTTCATCTTTGTCTTCGCAAGCCACTGCTGCGGCAGAACACAAAGGCAAGGTTATCATGCATGATCCATTTGCAATGCGCCCTTTCTTTGGTTACAACTTTGGCAAGTACTTGGATCACTGGCTCAGCTTTGGCAAGAAACCCAAATTACCAAAGATTTTCCATGTCAACTGGTTTCGTACTGAAAATGGAAAGTTTTTGTGGCCAGGTGAGTTGAGATGTGTATAGGTGTTATTGTGTGATCTCATCATGAACAGCCGTTTTCACACTAGAAGACGAAAAACTCGTCAAGACGAGTTTCTCATCAGACGAGCTCCTCGACTAACGTGAATTCGTGTCGAAAAACTCGTTTGGCAGCGACGACAACAATTCAGATTTGGACACGTAAGTGTCTAGTTTTTTTACAGAAAGGGCCTGGTTCGAAACCCGTCTTCAGAAACCCGTCTAATACGAAATCATGACGGATTTCAACGAGTTTCTCGTCCAGTCGGGCAGCTTTCTCGTCTATACGGACGAGTAAAACGACGGGTAATTTTGGACGAGTTTTCTGTCAAATACTCGTCCCGTCCCGATTTCACAGTGGAACGGGAAACTCGTCACAGACGGAAAACTCGTCTCAGACGGGTTTCCGTCTTTAGTGTGAAAACGGCAAATCCTGATAAACGTTGAAAAAAGTTAAGAATAAGAAGGAGTTTTATTCATTGATACAAAGTCGTAGTAATGACCTTTGTGTTTCCGATGTACGTAGCACGTACAATCGACTACCATTTTGCTTTTCAAGGCGTTTTTTTAAATCTGCCGATCCTGGAAAAGAAAAAAAGAGGAAAACAAAACATATAAAGCTTTGTCGAAAATCATAACCAATCGACTCCTCAAGCTCAGCTTACCTTTCTCGGATACCCAAAACAAGAAACCTACCAGAGAGCTTTATCAAGCCTTACATTAAAAAAATACATTCGTAGTATCGCGATACAGTCAACATTTTTGTTCGGGGAGAGAGATGTGATTTAATTATGGATTCACCGACTCAGAATTAACGCGCATGAGAAAGTGGGAGAATAGATTTCTTACATAAAAAATTATTGACTCCGTGGCCGCGCCACTCCGCCAAGGCAATATGGAAGATATTTTCTCTCAACTAGCCGGTAATATGATGTTGAATCACCGACTCAGAATCGCAATTAGTTTTGTATTGCGATTTTTTCAATGTTAAAATATGTACAAAAACTATGGTCCAAAAGTAAGATTTACTTAAGGTTGATTTTTCCAAGCTGTAAAATAATTAACGATATAGAAAAAAAATATGCAGTGACCGGCAGTGATTTGCAACCCAGCTTTTTTGTTTATAACTTGACTTCATTGTTTAATTAAGTGTCTTCACTTACCTGTCAGGATACTGTGAAAACATACGTGTTTTGGATTGGATTTTCCGCCGTTGTAATGGTGAAGACATTGCTGAGGCCAGCCCAATCGGCTACATTCCAAAGGTGGACTCGATCAACATAGAGGGCCTGAAGGATGTTGATCAGAATGTGATGAAGAAACTGCTCCACCTACCGAAAGAATACTGGCAAGGAGAAGTTAATGAGATGCGTACATACTTTGGGGATCAGGTTGGACGTTTCCTCCCGGGTGAAATAAAGAAAGAGCTTGATGCTTTGGAAGAGCGTGTCAAAGCCATGTAAAGCGACGGCTCTAGTATTTTGCGCAGAGAGTAAGCCGTATTTACACCTCTTCTGTAAGAGGGCATGCATGTCTGATGAGAATAAGTGTAACTGTGAGAAGACTAAGTTAAGATTGAAACTTTTAGTTAGTTTTTCTAAACCTAGTTTGAGAAGTTGTAGAAGTGAAGTGATAAGCTGTGAAACAGATTTTTTTTTCTATATCTAAGTTAAAAAGGTAGAACATAAATAATGAACCGTAAATAATTCGTTTTAGAAACGTTTTTTTTTTAAACAAGCAACCAAGTCGCTTAGGGTCAAAGGCTCAAATTATCCAAAAAATTAGACAACTCGTTTAGCAAACCCGAGAACTCCTATCGATTCTTCAAAAAATTTCCAAAACTAAAGTCTACAAAAAGTAAATAATTTCGAAAAAAATTCATGTTATAACAAGAAGAAGTATCATCTTATTGTATCTTCTAAATAATTAGTACAAATGATTATAGATTTGAAGTAGAATTGATTGTTGAGCAACCCAAGGAATAAAACTGTCATTCACCTAAGCAGCTTGAGCACTGACCCTTAAATGGAGTTGCTTATAAAGAAATATGTAAGGTTTATGTACTCATACTTTGCATTAACGTAAAATAATGTAAAAGACATACGAAGTAATCATGATTGAGTTTCTACAGAATAAAATAAAATAATTGGGCTAGTTTTCAGTTGATCGCTTACTGGGAATAAGATTTTCTGCACAAGATAGAACATTGTCGCAGCACAACAAGTCATAATATTTCTTTTGTTCTGTGACTGGCGAGGCATAACCCAATATATTACACCAGTTTGTCTGGGACTCGCTGCAATATATCAATGGAGATACAATTTTAAACGAAGCGCGGAATCGTACCGCGTCTTCCTTGATCGTTGTAAACACGGCACAAGAAACTGAATTTAGCGAAGATTTTGAGGGAACTCAGACTGAGACAGGACAAACGAACAGACATAATTCAGGAAAAAAAATCGAAAAACTTGAGTTGCTTCTTGAGTAAAACGCTTGCCTCTTGACCAAATATGGAATTAATTTGAGGCCAAGGGCTTCTAAAAAGATGGAGAGCATACGATGTTGGGAGTTACTACTCTAGTATTCGTGCATCACGCAACAACCGCCAACAAGTCCCAAAATGGTAGGACTGAGATTTTTGGAATTTGCTTGTGTTTGCCTGGGTTTTTAGCTGCGTTGTTGTAACGTGACACGAGTACGTTTCATGACAAACGGCCTTTTACGTAATGATCACGAGATCAATATATGTGCCACTCCTTGACTGAGTCTCTTTTTCCTGTTTATTGACGAATTTCGCTTCTTCAAAATATACACTTCCTTGATCCTCACGGGTCTGTAGTAGTGAAATTTCCTCCATATCTAATATCTGCGATGAACGAGGAGATCCACTTCAATATTTTAATTTTTTTATTTTTCTGCCACATTTTTATTAGAAAAAATTGAATTATAAAAGCAGGGGCGATGTAGCAATCCGCCCTTCTCCCCAACACACCTACATTTTTTCCTACTTAAATTTCGTAAACAGAAAATGCATTGCTCCTTTAAAAACACCGTTCAGTCGACACTATTAAAAAAACGTATGCATTGTATTAAGTATAAACTTCCATCAATAAATTTCACGAATTTTTTATACACCGGCCTCAACCCCATCCCCCCAATCAAAAAATTTGAAATTACCCATTCCCCTTTTCCTAAAATCTAGTCCGAGGTTCCTCTGGTTGAGTGAGCCAAAACATGTGTTTCTGCAACTTAAGCTTTACAAAGAATGCATGGAATGTTAAAGGTTCAACCACCCACCATTCTTCAGACTTGCAGAACAATAATATCTTCTAAAATAGACTCGAGGTTGCTTGAAAAGCCCACTCGCCACGCACCGAAAGTTGTATGCTAATGAGCAACTTGTAAACAATGACGTCAGTAAAGAACAGCCTGCAGTCGTTACTATGAAAATCAAAATTCTAGCAGAAAACTAATGATGAAGTTTCTCTGAATACCGAGTCGTACGATTTTGTCATGGGAACATCGTGAGACTTCATTTTATTAATACAAAATTTATTCAGGAATGAAAGTCGTTTAAGTATCAAGAAAGCAGGCCCTTAGGTGTTATAATCACTTGTTTATTATTATCAATATAATATTACCATCATCTTCACCTTCATTTACATCAATCGATTCCACCATTTGATCGAGAACGCACTTTTAGACGTCACAATAGTTGGGTATTCTACGAGCTCTAATGATCATGACGCGTGCGATTGTCACTTAATAATTAGTATCGTAGTGAAACAAACCACACTCTGACAAGGCTTTAGAGCAGGTACATCCTTAAAGAAATTTTAGGTAAGTGGATGCCGCTTTAAGCTTGTACTTAAAACATCAAATAGGTCCTTCGCACAGTTCTTAGTTTTAGTTTTTAAGAGCATATAGAGTATACATTTGTGTGAAGTTTTGAACTTTGAGGAAAATCTTTTGAATCCAGTCAAAAAGAACTGTTGAATATGAAACAAGTTCACAATAACTAACCAAAGTAAGTTTTTTTTGGACTAAAATAAATAGTTAGGAATACTACTTTGAGAATCTAGCAAGCTGGAAAAAATATATAGAAAAGCCCGACAAGAACGGGTTAATAAAATGCGCTTCATCTGTTAACACAGAACCACAATTTTACGATTTTATAAAGCATTTAGAGATTGTTCTTGACTAATTTTTATTTTTAAATGGAAAGAGTTTTCGTTGACATAATGTTATGTATGGTTTAGCCTTAATTGTTGGAATGCTTTGTTTTTTTAAAAAAAAGTCAATTCAAAATTGTACTGCCACAGCGCTTTCGTTAAGGTTAACAAAGAAAAACAAAAATAGTGCACGTTGTTTTGTTGTTGACATTTTTGCCATTTGTTTTATTTGACTAAAATTTATGGAAAAATCGATTAACTTTTGTTGTAAAATTAATACTGCAATAAGTTTTGGTTAATGACGGATATTGCATGGCAGAGTACACTCGAAAATCGTTAAGACCAGTGGACTGACGTGCGGTGCTCATAACACCACAATCATTTGGATCACAAGGTTACTCTTATACGTCTTTCAATAAATTTCCAATGTATATAGGAATCAAATAATGTTTTTAAAATTACAAAGTTAGGTGTTATTCTTTTTTACAACTTGCGAGTTTCTAATATTGATACTTATTTCATTTCCCTTTTGAATGACTTAAGGTTTTGGAGTAAAAATCGTACAATTTTCGGCCAAGAAGAGCACCGGAATTTTGTTTCAAAACTTTCCGCCAATTTTGCTTAAACTAGATTCACTCCGCTAGCAATTTTAGAGGGTGAATCAACTTATATTCAAGCAATTTGAATGGCTGTGCATTTGTTTCTCTATTTTTAGTTATTCCTATTTGTAAAAGGGAACTCATTCAAAGAGATGCTCCTCAACTGACTGATTTGTTTTGTTACTGATAATTGTTGAACTCAACTTCTAAATAGAGGCTAATTAGTCTCTTGACTTAACATGGCCAGCTGGTTAAACACTTTTCACTATATTCACACAAAGAGATAGACGAAGAAATAGAGAAGTAGAAAGCAGAATGAAGTTGCAATATTCACACAAACAATATCGGAGCCTGATACATAGATTAGACACCTCAAGTCTCGGTGACTCAGTGTATTTTTATGATTATCACCATCTAATAATAAGCTTTATTAACTAAACTTTAAAATAAAACATACTGTCTTTTAATTTATTAAAAAAGTTTTAGATGATAACAAGGGAAATAAGAAACATACTACATTATATTTATAAAAAAAAAGTTTTACTTATTTATAAAGTTGAATTCCTCTGGTAAAAAGCTGTCCCTGAGTTCCTTCTTTATATTAATATTGTAGTATATAAACTAAAGGGTCCGTAGTTCTTTCCTTCCTTACACTACTTTAATAGAATATAGCAATGATCGCAAAACTTCAACCGAGAACTACGTATTAAACTTAATATTCACCTACGAACCCAGTAAATCCATAAAAATAAATTCAGTTAGTGATTTTCCTGCTTGTGGTAAATCTTTGACCGATTGGTTTTTTCCGCGGCAATTGTTACGAAATGACGAAACTGGTGGGTCGGGGGCGGGGACGTGGGTTAAAGAAGTTATTGATGTGTATAAATATTTGAAATAAATATAACTATAACTATGTATAACTATAACGCTGTAACCGTTAATACTTTTCTGTTTGCTTCTTTTACCCGTGATTTCCATCACGCTATACACTAAACACATGATTTAATCAACTCTAGGTTGAAATGTTTTGATCAAAGCCGTAAGCAGAGTACGAAGCTGTCTCTGCCATCGTTTTTACTCCTTCGTCACTGCGACACACACGCGCAACACGCATCCGGTTGTAATACTGAAATCTATTTTACCAAATTCTTAATATTGCCAAAGCATTTAAAATATTTTTCTTTAAGCTGGCAATCATTTGGTAATCTAAGTGAATTGTCGATGATATATAGACGACAAACAATTGAAGAAGAATTTTCTTCTTTTTTCAAAACCGAAAAGAACAGATATTAAAGCCGCGCACAGTTCGGTAACGAATGGTTCTTGCGTGACACGTGACATTATATACACGTAAATATGTTTTTTTTACTTGCAAGAATCTACTAAAACCGTGAAAGTTTGAAGACAGAGTTAAGATAAAATTCAAGGTCTTATTTTCTTAACCGTACTAAGAATTGGTAAACTTAGCAGAGATGAGAGAATGTAGCGAAATTTCTAGATTTTCACCTGTCAACAAAAACCAGCGCGAACAAGCTGGGACCAGATATTTCTGATTAGTTGAACGACTTATTCCTTACCGTCCCCATGTGAGGAAAGATTTTTATGTCCTTCTACGTTGTTTTGCTTAGTATTTGAGCACCATATTTAATTACAGCAATTGATATCTTGTTTTCTGTCAGTTTCAAGATTTTCGCCTGTCAACAAAAACCAGCGCGAGCAAGCTGGGACCAGACATTTCTGACCTTGAACGTCAATTCAAAGTAAATATAAATTGCTCCTTACCGTCCCTCAGTGGGGAAAGATTTTGGTTTCCTTATACGTCGTTTTTTTCAGTATTGCAGAACCTTAAAACTAGAGTAGCTGATATCTTGATTTCTGTTAATTGTTATAGAATTTCTATGAAGCGCTTAAACTGACTTTGTGCGATAAGTTTGTTGACCATTAAAGTAACTTAACTGGGGGTGGGGACAAATGTTCACTGTCGACCTTTGAGCGGGCTAGGTAACCAGGCAGTTAAGGTTAATAAATTGAATGTTACCGGCGTTATTTGCTAGGATTTCGTTGTTGAGGCTTAGGAAAAATTTGGATTTAATTTTGTTGTGTTTAAGAGTTTAAAAATTACATTTGAAAATGTCTTTCTCCTCCGTCATCACAAGGTAAGAACCTATATGCTACGTGGGCTCTCTGTATTTAATATTTTTAGTAATTTCCTGTAAAAATCTGCTATGCTACGAGAGTCCTCGGCAAGAACTTATTTTAAATTTCATTGTTAGACTTGATTTCACATGTTATTTATAACATTTTCCTTTTTTTTCAGATTAACTTGTAGGAATTCATTAGGGCTTGGTTCAAAATACCGCGTTATTTTAAGGAGAATGAGATCGCAACTCCCGAACGGTTGTTCTGTCATAAAAGGCGACTTCGAGTCACTTCCTTCGAAAGTAAAGAATTATGTGATAGAGAAAGCTGCCATTTGCACCCCAGATAACATTCACATTTGCGACGGGTCGGAGGCAGAAGGTCAGTCTTTGATCGATCTACTGATGAACGAGGGACTGGCAAAGAAGTTGAAGAAACGTGAGAACTGGTAAGTAGAAATATTTCTCTTAAGTTTTCTAAAT
Organism: Isaurus tuberculatus; assembly: GCA_025447995.2. Lineage (NCBI taxonomy): Eukaryota > Metazoa > Cnidaria > Anthozoa > Zoantharia > Zoanthidae > Isaurus > Isaurus tuberculatus. The sequence continues at coordinate 6,843 of JAOEHV020116351.1, read as the reverse complement.
TTAGAATCAAAGAAATCGATTTCTATGCTGCACAAGGACCACAAGTGGATCAGTTTGTAATTCTGATGTTGTTATATCGTCTCTATTGTTGTGTTTTTGATTGACTGTTATGTTTAAATATCTGCGAAGGAAACTCTACCAAGAACAGTTATTTCTCATAACTAATTCCGCCAGATTTAGTCGAAATTTCTTGGTTTATTTTCCCAGTTACATCGTTCGAACCGACCCTAGAGATGTGGCACGCGTTGAATCAAAAACTTTCATTTGCACTAAGGAGAAAAGCGACGCCATCCCAACCCCGAAAGAAGGTGTTCAAGGAATACTTGGCAATTGGATGTCTGAAAATGACATGGAAAAATATTTAGGAGAAAGATTTCCTGGCTGTATGAAAGGTAAACCTTGTCGTTTGCACATTGTCAGTGAGTGTTCTATTTTACCTTAGTGTGATATCGAACGTGTGATCGAAGCATTTAGTGATTCTATTTCGTTTATTTGCTTTCTTTCCAAAAAAGTTCTTGAAACAGTTTTTCTTCAGTTACTTTCCTCACAAATGTGTAATTGGATCATTTAAAACACATAAATTCGATGCAAGCGTTTCAAGCGAAAAATTAGGTTGATTTCGCTTCTAGTTTCATTTTTAACTTGATTAGCTAACAATAGAACAGCATTTCGAGTTTTTTCAATTTTAGTTAAATACCTCAAAGCAGTAAGGATGTCGTGATTTTATATTTTCTATTTTGAGATATAAACTACAGTTTAAGTTTTGACAATCCCGATATATTTACGTGCCTGTCCCTGCATGAGTGGGAAATCGTGTGAGTTGTCAGGAACGTGTGGGATGAAACTGGACCGCGCCGGTTTATCTGTGTTGTGATTGGTTGAAATTGGGGGTGTGGCATGGGGTTGTCTCTTTGCTTACGTCACAAGAAAGACCTTTGGACTATGCAAATATGTTTCACTGTTGTAAGGATGATTTCGTTGCATATTACATGCATGATGTGGCACTACTATTCAGATAAAAATATCACTTGATAAAATACTTGTTAAGGATTTAAAACTTCTTAAGAGTATTTATACGCATAACAATATTAAACCACTTAATGTTTGTTTTTGCTTGATTAGGAGAAATGCTTTATATTTTTTTAAAAGAGTTAATTTTATGTATGTTGTCCTTATGTACTACAAACTAATCTTGTGAGTGCTTGAAAGATTGTACAAAGTATCTGTTTGGAGCAAATAGATAATAAGCTTCTTTGAGAACTTTTTTCTTTCAAATGACAGTCACTTTCTCTCAACTTTGAACAAACTGAAAAACAAATTTAAGAAAATAGAATTAATATATAAACAATTTGTTTTATTGCAGTCTCATTCAAATCTTCTTTGATATATTAGTAAATAAAAAATCAACAGGAAATGATAAACTGAAAAAAATGTCATTGAGTTTGTATCATATATTTCATTGTAAGTACTTCAATTGCATTCATTGGATCTGAAGCATTGTCAGGTTTTAGAGTAACTGTTTTATCCAAGTACTGCATCAGCTTCAGCCTTGGTTTGGGGTTAGCAACAATCCTTTAGATTTGTTGCTGCAATATGCATTAAATTATATTATTATAAGACTTGCTTTCATTCATGGCCAACAATTTTTCTTGAAGGACGCACCATGTATGTGATGCCATTCAGCATGGGACCAGTTGGTTCACCTGTGTCAAAGATCGGTATTGAGCTGACCGACTCCCCTTATGTAGTGTTGTGTATGAAAATTATGACAAGGCTGGGTACACACGTAATGAAGACACTTGGTGATGGAGACTTTGTCAAATGCTTACATTCCGTTGGTGATCCTCTTCCGAGACATGACACTAGCCATAAATGGCCTTGTAATCCAGAAAAGACTGTCATCTCTCATTTTCCTGATCGTCGAGAGATAATTTCTTATGGTAGTGGTTATGGAGGCAATTCTCTTCTAGGGAAAAAGTGCTTTGCTCTAAGAATAGCAATGAGAATGGCTCGTGATGAAGGCTGGTTGGCAGAGCATATGTTGGTAGGTAGATTTAACTATAAATTATTATCATGTATAACTCAGACGTCATCATCATTGTAGGTAGTGAAAGGAAATGGTATTAAGAGTGTTTGTCCTTCATTTTAAAAAAGGTTAGTTTAGACAACTCTATTGAAAACTTTTATGATAGTGCCATAAATATACCCTTGACCTCCTCTCCAAGCTCGGCCTTTGTGACCTCGAAACTACCATTCAGTGTAGGCATCTCTGCTGGTATGGACACATCCTGCGCAGTACCGCATGGATTGAAAAGATCATGCACTTAGAGGTTGAGGGAAACAGGAGCAGAGGCAGGCCAAGAAAAACGTGGATTCAGAATGTGCGAGAGGATATGAGGATAGTTGGTTTGAGTGTGAGCAATGTGTGTCACCACACACTCTGGAGAAGAGCCATTGCTGATTATCATGCAACGTCTGTCCCACGGTAGTGGCCAAAGACGAAAAGTGGATAGATAGAAATAGTGTAATGAGCTGACATTTCAAACTTTTGTCAGAACAAGTTAATTATTACTCATTTGAAGGGCTCCTCTCACTGTCCAATCCTCATCATAGATATTTCATAAAAATATCAGCCTGTCCTGGTGGGCAAATGCTGCTTGGGCATGTTATTTTGCAGTTTTTAGTCAAGCTACTGTTGTTATGAATCCTGTCACAGTTATGACGCTATTTAATAAGCAATTCTTCTGTGTTTTTTTTTTCAAAAAATTGCTCAGCTTTCAATATTTGTTATTAGTTTTGGTAATGTACAACAACAAAGGTCAGCATAGGCAATTAATTGTGAGTGACTAACAGATTAATGTGCCAGACATAGCTTTTGACGTATCGTCACTTTTGTGCTTATAGTGTGCTATGTTTTCAATTGCACTCGTTAGGACACTTTTATTAAAAATTATTTTCCAGATATATTTATGAGTAACAATTATTTCCTTTTCACTGCAAAGTCCAATCATATTATGTTTTGTTTGATCTGTCATTAGTACTAATTAATAAACTGTTAGAGGTAACACCTTGAAAATTTTTGATTGGAAAGAGCTTAAAAACATTTGTCAAAATACTAGGTTGGTACTTTAATCGAGATGTGCTGATTTTCACAATTTAGATCACAGGAATAACCAACCCACAAGGAGAGAAGAAGTACTTTGTTGCAGCATTTCCCAGTGCATGTGGCAAGACTAACCTAGCAATGATGCAACCAACTTTACCTGGTTGGAAGGTTGAGTGTGTAGGTGATGACATTGCCTGGATGTTTTTTGATGAAACTGGACAGTTAAGAGCCATAAACCCCGAATATGGTTTCTTCGGTGTAGCACCAGGAACATCAAACAAGACAAACCCTCTAGCCATGGAAGCTTGTGAGAAAGATACCATCTTTACTAATACAGCTGAAACAAGTGATGGTGATTTCTGGTGGGAAGGTATGATTTCTGTAAATATTTGTCATTAGTCATGAATTTCATAATTAATTTTTACCATTGTGATTTTTAGCACAGTTGTTAACAATGACTTTTAAGGAGTCTCGATATTGACAAACAATCTGAAATGAAAGAAGTTTTTTGCTTTTACCATTGTAGGTCTACCACTTCCACCAGAGAATGTGTCAATCACATCATGGAAAGATGAAAAAAATTGGAAACCAGGTGGATCACCAGCAGCACATCCTAACTCTCGCTTCACAGCTTATGCAAGTAATTGTCCAATCATGGACAAGGACTGGGAAAAACCTGAAGGTGTACCAATCAGTGGGATCCTGTTTGGAGGGCGTCGACCTGAGGGGGTGCCTTTAGTTTACGAAGCTTTTGATTGGCAGCATGGAGTATTTATTGCCTCAGGAATGATGTCAGAGTCAACTGCTGCCGCAGAGCACAAGGGAAAACAATTGATGCATGATCCATTTGCAATGCGTCCATTCTTTGGTTACAACTTTGGCAAGTACTTGGAACACTGGCTCAGCTTTGGCAAGAATCCCGACTTAAAACTGCCAAAGATTTTCCATGTAAACTGGTTTAGAAAGGAGAATGGAAAATTCTTATGGCCAGGTAAGCTCCAGTTTTCAGCATCATCACAGACATCTCAACAGTTACTTCAGCTAATTTCAATTGAGTGCTGATGCTGTGTTGATACAATTTTATGAACAAAATCACTTGTTGGCAAGGTTTTCAGTGTGGGATAGCCCAGAATTCCTAAATTAGAGTCTTCATTGTACTTTCTCAACCTACAATGCCAGAAATCCACTAATTCGTTGACCAGATCAGAGACCGCACCTGCTTGCAGCTAAGCTCTCTTTGCCTATTTATTTATTTATTTATTTATTTATTTATTTATCTATTTATCTATTTATTTATTTATTTTTTATTTATTGAGCGATTGCAGCTTACCCCTACCGCAAGCTTAAACAAACAGCTTAACAACACTGTCTACAGTGGGGGTGGCTAAAGAAATGCCTCATAAATGTTCAAACCAAAGTACGACCAATGAATAAGTGGAGAAAAACAAAATGCTCCTCATGTACCGAGTTCTGAATCAAACCCTGTGTTATGGAATTCAGTAACTGCCCTGTTGTTTGTATTTGGATTTTTCTTGGTATTCTAATTGTTTTCTTGTATCTTGATAGGCTTTGGAGAGAACAGTCGTGTTTTAGATTGGTGCTTCAAAAGATGTGACAACGAGGACATCGCTGAACGAAGCCCTATTGGTTACATTCCCAAAACGAATGCCATTGACATTGAAGGACTTGAAAAAGTAGACATGGAGAAGTTACTAGACATACCAAGAGAGTACTGGATGGATGAAGTGGAAAGACTTCGTCGCTACTACGAAGAGCAGTTGGGCAGTGATCTACCAGCCGCCATTGAGAAAGAGTTAAATGACTTGGAACAACGTGTAAGAGCTATATGAAAGTAGTTATTTGGTCTTAAGCTGCCTTATTGGTATTATTCTTGCATTTATACACCAGTGGAAGGGTTAAGTTGCTTATTGATACAATGCTAGTAGCGGGGATTCGTTTTTCAAGAAATTTCAAATCCCCAATTGAAGGGAATTACTAACAAAATTTATCTTTTCAATTTACACTGCAACAGTGTTAATTGGAAACTTAGTCTCGTTAAATTTTACTAATAATTAATTCACCAAAATATGATCTACTCGATGCTTATACACATTCGAAAACTGACCAAATCATACATACACTAGGAACATTCAAATTCGTCTATTTGTTGTTCAAATTTAATACATCGTGATATTCATAAGATATATTCATTATTTATTTCTGTGCACATAATTAAAAATCTGTAATGAAACAAGATTTCATAAGCTGAGCAAGCCACGTCTCTAAGCTTTGCTATAGTGTGGAGCGAATAAACAAACTCGTCGCAGGTTTCGTACGAGTTTTTAAAAAGTCTTGGATTTTTCCAGCACCTTGAAAATTTGGAAAAGTTCTTTTCGGACTACAGGGTTATAGAAAAGTTTTGAAAATTTGACAGAAACAGAAACTATTTTTCCTTGTATAACGCTTGAATGCCAAGATGTACAATAGGTTTCTGGTTTGGGGAAAAAAATGAAATTTTAACACAAATACTTGTACAAACTCTATGGCGAGTTTTCTCAGTGTTTGTCTCATGTTAATAGTTCATCCGCTCGGATGTCTTTGAATGTTTGAAAGATACTTTTGAAATTCAAAGATTTTGCCACACGTCTTTAAGAAAAAAAACTTTTTATGATGAGAAACAACGTCAATAGTTATTCTTCCTATATGCTTAATGGTTTTGACGCTGAAAATTCGATCACAGAACGTTTAGTAGCGATCGAGTGCCTTCTGAAAGTTTTTACATGTTTGGCAAGTAAAGCGATAACGTATGGCGTGAAGTCTCTTGAAATTGTTCCACACAGCCTGAAACCAGAAGTTAGAGTAGACTAAATATCGTATTTTACCTACTATACAACTGACTTCAGTAGTTTTTGAAATATTATTCAATACGCAATGTCTAAACATTGGGAATAAAGTTTTTATTATTAACTACTTTCTTATTACAGCATTTAAGTTACCTTTAAATTTCTTAGTCGTCCTCACGATTTATGGCTTGTCTCGGACGGGCCCCTGATATTGACTTGCTAAGAAGTAAACGCTAGGGTACGTCCAAACAAAACGGCAGATGTAGCGTTAAACTTGGCTATTTTAGTTGGTCTTCTAAAATTTCACTCGCAACAAATATTCTGGTAATAGACTTTTCCTTGGAGAGAAAAAACGTCTAATTCGCAATCTTCAAATTTCTAAAAAATTCGAAATGGAACGTAGTGTCGTTAAATACACAGTTTTAACTTGTCATCTTATCATTTAATGGCAACCCTTTTAACGAAGGATTCTAATTAAATTTAAAACGATACCTAAATGATTATAATGAAATGTATTTCCAGCAACTGAACATTAAGAAACAACATAGATTTCCTTTCACTTTAAATACGCTTTAAATACTGAACTGAAATAAAACGCTGTAATATGATATATATCTTTTTATCACCAAATAAACTAAGATAAGGCGATACTGCATAGTTTTCGTCGGATTTTGGGTCATTTTTGAGGTAAATAATTAGTCCATGGTTTTGGTCGGATTTTTGGTCATTTTGGGGGTGAGGGGTCATTTTTTTTTTTTGGTCGGATTTTCGAGGTAAGGGGTTAGTCCATGGTTTTGGTCGGATTTTTGGTCATTTTGGACGTGTTTGGTCAAAAAAATTTTTTTGGTCGGATTTTCGAGGTAAGGGGTTAGTCCATGGTTTTGGTCGGATTTT
>JAOEHV020116252.1:1378-14987 GCA_025447995.2 Isaurus tuberculatus | reverse complement strand
TATCTCGTTACCGTAAAACTATTTTGCGGTAACGCGGCGGTAACGCTCGTTTCGTTACCGCAATTTTGGACAGCCTGTTCGTAGCCAATCAGAAAGCCACTTAATTAGTTTATTTTGTGATCTAGACTCAACAATTCAATTCATTTAAATACAACTAGACTCAACAATCCAATTTTAATTCAACAATTAAAATGAATTGTATTCAGGGCCAGTAGCCAATGATGAGGTTAATTACCTATTTAGTGTATAAGTATATACTATAATTGCAAAACCCACATAATTTCCAATAGGTTACTTCACAAAAGGTCTTTTTAAACAGTTTTCTAATATGAGCAAAAAAAATGTGTTTTCTATATTTTTATGTGTTTTGCACATTAAACACGGACCCGCACTATAAAAGGACCGTTTGCCTGCCCAAGCCGCCAGTCATTTCAAACCAGACAATGAGCTGTCAGCATATCATAGTTCTGTCGCTTTGAATAAACCAATATCGCAAGGCTTTTTTTTTCAGGTCATCCAAGTTAATTTTTTAAGTACTAAATTTTAGAAATCTTTCTGAAAGATACTTGGTTTAACTTAAAATCACCACAAGAAACGTATGTCTCCATCAGTTTGGCTAGTTTTTAATTATTTACTATTAATTCAACCAGAAACCAAACAGTTTAATTTATTCTATTACCCCATGATAATTGCCCCTTGCTGGAATAAAACTGCCAATAAAATCGTTTTAAAGTATACTAATTTGTAAATTGTGCACCATTTGTTCCAACGGCAACAGTTCCAAACATAAATAGTTCAACCTAACAACTTTCAAACTTTGGCTGGACAAACTAAGCCTGAGACTTTCTTTGATCTTCTTTGAATTTTCTAGAATCAAATCAACTAATTTTTATTTCATGTAAATTTGCTGTGATCTTTCACATGAAAATCTTTGTCCTTGTGCTGCCAGTTACTGCTAGATCTCAAGTGGCGGGAATTTTAATTTTTTGAATAAAAATTAACAGGATTATTAAAAAAACAATTGATTTAGTGGACTAAACGAGACATCTTTAGAGAAAAGATGATCTATTATCTTTAAGGTACTCTGTTATGTTCTTCTTTATTGAAACTAAAGTTTTGCAAAACCAACCACCTTATTCCTCGCTTCGTCCACCATTCTGAACAACCGTTGAAAACCGGTCACATCAAAAAGTAAGGGGAGGAGCTATCCCTTTTATAGTGCAGGTCCGTGTTAAAGTAGACCAGTCCTGTATTTATTACTTTTTATTTCTTTCCCTTTTTGTCCTTGTTGCATTTATAGTAGTGGCCAAAAGTAAAATAATTAAAGATGTTATCCCTAAGGTTTAAAATTGTGGCCCAAGGACTAGACTTATGTCTCTTAAGATGAAAATTTACCCTTTGGGTTGAGTCATTTACCTCATAAAAACATATTGAGGCTGCTGTAACAATTGCAAAGACTATAGACAGTGTGGTTATTTTCAAGTTTTCTAAAAAAGTGTAAGTGTTAACCTACACAAGTTGGGTGGTAATATAACAATATTAGTACTGACTCTCAGCCTTATAGACTCTAAATAAATCGTTCAGCCAGCCTTTGTCCTCAGGGCTATTAATTTGTCATTGATTTGCTCTCAAGGAATAATCGTTGTGTAGTATACGAAGTTGAGAAGCCTTTTTTTTTAGCATAATTTGATGTTTATTTACCGATTTCTTCCATGAGTTTGACCATTTCTGGATGATCCCACTGGGTGGTTTCTGTTTCATGACTGAAAAACATAGAAACACAAAATACTGTATAATACAGTACTTGTAGGCACAAATATAAACACCAAAAAGCTAAGTTGGTAGCTTGTACTCCCTCTACTTTAGTAAACGGATCTTACCAGATTCAGAGATTCCAAACCCATGTGATGGAAAATAGGGAATAATTATTAGCGTCAAAGGCGCAAGCTTCTAGGGGGGTCCAAGGGCATGTCTCCCCCCGGGAAATTTTGCAAATTTAGGTTCTCTCAAGTTTCATTTCCTGAATTTTGACATCATTCCGCCCTAAAGTTATCCTTATGAGCCTGCACGGTCATAACATACCATAATGCTCTTCGCAAAGAAAGTAAGTATAATATGAATGTTTCACAGTGACTGATCGTCAAAAATTCTAAAGATTAGCAATTTTTCCCTAGTTTTTAGAGTTTTATAATAAATCGGGAGAATTTGGTAAAAATCGGGAGAGCGGGAGGCAACCGGCAAGACATTAAATCGGGAGACTCCCGATCAAATCGGGAGGGTTGGAATCTCTGCAGATTTTTCACACTACGAGGTCTATATTGTTTTGTTCATGCAGAGACTTACTTGATGTAATATGGGATTCCACTGGTAGTTTCAGAACGTTCCCATCCCTCAGGTAGTTTAGCTGTCATGGTGAAAGAATTAAACGCGAGGCTTATTGAAATCAAGTGCGAGATAGTTTACAATTACATTGTTTATTTTAATTTTCAAAATGCAACGGAACTAAAACCAGGCAAAATAATCTATTCATGTAGCAGTTTCACGAGAAATTTTGAAAACTTATTTTGTTTTACCTGTAAGTGAAGGCATGTTGCTATATAAGCATACCACTAGCTTTCAGCATTCCATAATATACCCGTTTAAACTTTTGTTTACTAGCGAAGACCAAGTCATCTGCTTGGAATCCATATTTTATTGATTTGAAGTGTTTCCTTTGCGCCCGCGTAAGGATCAGCGGTGAATTTACCCGAAATTCAAGATGGCCGTTAGTCGATATGTAAGCAAAGCTGAACTATGGCTGGCAAATTCGAGTTTTAGATCATCTTACAAAACTCCTTTACGTTTTCATCCAAGTGTGTTTGTAAAATGGTTTCCTGGACACATGGCCAAAGGTAATACTCCTTAATATATTTTTCAATTGGAAGATCTGCAGTTTTCTCATTCGTCATTAATCTGAAAATAAATTAATTGAAATTTATAATTAACTGAAATCCTATAAAAATAATCACTTGTGGTAATAGATGAGAAATGATAGCCTTTAAAGCATTTTTCCGTCTTAGTTCAGCATAATGGTTGTTTTTAAAAATTTATATGCAAATGTTTGATTTTGGATGATGATGTCGAAAACTATTCTGTTCATCTGTCAAAACAACAACTTGTTGATTTCACATTTGTTGATTTCACTAAAACTAAATGAAGATCAGTTGTCATATATTTATCAGCTAATTCACCACTTATTGATTTTATAAATTGTTTAATTCCTGCTCATTTGATCTTTGTTTTTTATAGGATTGCGAATAATGCAAGCATTACTTCACAAGTGTGATTGCGTCTTGGAGGTTCATGACGCAAGAATATCTTAACAGCCATAGATTATTTATGAATTTATAATCAATATATACTAGATATTCCCCAAATACTTATTAAAAACTACTAGAGAGTATGTTTTTGAGTAGTTATAATGCATAATTAAGTCTCAAGGTTGAAATTTAAGTAGTGTAAAGAGCTGACATAATTTCAGACATTAGTCTGAACTGAGCTTAACACTTGACAAGAAATAAGGACAACTCAAGGTTGAATTTTTAGATCTTTGTTGAGAAGTAAAAAGCTAATATTAATATTTTGAGCAATAGTCCATTACTACAGAGTTGATGCTGTACTCTGAGGTCATGCATGGTCCATATAGCAGCAGCCAGAGGCACCCATATATGTTTTGTTCCAACTTCGTTGAGCTGTTAGAATAGAATAGCCACCACGTGGAATGCTAATAAAGTTATTTATTTATTTAGTTAGTTGGGTGATACAAGTGCTCTCTTCTAGTAACTGTAACAATATTACTTAGTAAAGCTTCCTTAAAAGTTGTGAAATTTGAGGTCAATCTGTATGAAACCTGTATTTAATGGTAAGTACAGTAGCTCTCATGCAGTGTGTGAGGTCCATGACTTGGAAATCAATTATTCCTGAAAATGAATCTAAATTTTCTTTTAAAATTTTTGATGTGGTTTCAAGAAAGAACCCTAATTCATGAGAAATGTTGTACGTTTATAAGATTAAATACAACATATACAAAGGCATCTTCATTATCCTCACAAGTTATTTTTCCTTGACTGTGTCAACATTCCTTTCTCTGGAAGAAATCCTAAGTTTACAGAATATTTAGGTGGGAGGCCCCATGTTCTTGTTCTCAACAAAATGGACCTTACTGACAAAAGACAGAGAAATGTAAGTTGAAAAATATTTTTGCATGTTAAACTTGTTTTCTTGTTAGTAGCAGCCCAGACAAAGTATACAGGCAGCTGGTGATTTGGCCGCCTACAAAGAAATATCTGCCACTTACTTTACACTTGGTACACTTGTTTCATGATAAAATTGTTTCTGCAAGGTCGACAGGGCAGGGGGGGGTGACCACTCCCCAAATTCTCAGACTTAGTACAATTTTTTTATTTGCAGCAAGACAAACTTGCCACTTGTCCTCCATAAAGCCGAGAACTTCTATTAGAAGTTCCATATTAAATGTTTTCAAAATACCCCCAGAATATGCACAATTGGCATTTCAGAGAGAGTAGTTTGCAAAAATTTGCTGGAAAAGCATTGCCCCAGACCTCCATGGAGGCTCATGCCTTCGGTGGTCGCTAAAATCTTCTCTGCCCCCTTAACCCTTTAATCCCTAAATACGACAAATGGCGGTTTGGCAAATTCTCCCAACTGAGTTCCATACTTTCTATAGAAGTAGTTTGGGAGAATTTCACTTTTCAACTTCCACAGCTTATTCCACTTAATCAATTCCAAGTTTCTCATTACGAGTTATACTATTTTGTTTGAGTTATGTAAGGAGAAGTTAGACATTGATAAATTGCCTGGGGATGAAAGGGTTAATCATCATGAGTTTCTGCTGGCCATATTTGAGTTGTTGCTCATCACTGTAAAGTACAAATTATACTTTGTATAAAAGACAAAGAATTTGAGACAATAACGTTCATCAATTAAAATTTTTGCTCACACAAAATTTGATGAATGTTTTGTTTTTCATCCATCAAATAATTTTCTCTAAAAGGTCCAACTCAATATGTTATGCTAACAAATACTGAAATAGAGTAGTAGGATCTTGAACGCAGCACCGGTTTGTTGTGAATTTTCCAAACTGACGTTCCAAGATTCATTGGATATTATTTTTGCCACATCAGTCTTGCAATCTACATCAAAAAGACTCAGTCTCATTTATCGGAAACAAAAGTCAACATAACTTGTAAACGCACTAGTTCTTTTAAATTGCCTTTGCATGTTTTTGTATGTTGCGGGACAAACTAGTAATTATTGTCCCCTGGGTCAGTAAAGGACTTTTGAGCAACGGGACAGTTTACGGGATGTGACCCCCGGGACAAATCCCTTATGCCAAGGGATAAGGGACTGGACCCGGGGGTCAACGTTAACTTACTTTTAGACAGTACTTTAGTATGCGAGGGTTACTTCAACACTTGTTGCATATGATGAAATTTGTTTTATACTTCAGGCTTGTCAGCTATCTAACACATCAAATTCAACACATTTTCAAGGGAAATGGTTAAATATTAAGTTAAATTAAATAGGGCAGACGTGGTTGGCGCAGTTGGTAAGATCTCTGCTTTCTAACCACAAGGTCCCCACTTTGATCCCGGCAGTTTGCCAAGATTTTCAAATATTTGTGTGACCTTCTTTTCCGCCTACACAACTCAGCTTTCCATCCTTCCGGGGTAGGTAAATGAGTACCGGCATTTGCTGGGAGCTAACCTGCGATGGATTAGTGTCCCATCCAGGGGGAGTCTACGACTCTCATCCACTTAACACTACAGAAACCGGAGATAAGCGCCGGCTCCATGGGCCACTAGGCTCGTAAAGGATTTAGCTTAAATTAAGTTACTTAGTGGTTCATATAACTTTTAACTGTTTTGTCTTAAACAGGAAATCATGTACAAAATTGAAGGTGATGGAAACAGAGTAGTTTTTACTGATTGTAAATCCCAGTATCACTACAGTGTTAAAAAGGTATGTCACTTATTCATTAAAATATACTATTATAAAAGCGCATGGCTCCATTGCTACAGGTGATAATGATGATGCATTTGATGGTAGTGGTGGTGAATGTGATGATGATGATGTTGGTGATGATGATGATGATGGTGATGATGATGGTGATTACAATTAAGATGTAATGGTGATGCCAATGCCAAATGAATACAAATGATGAATAAACTCTCAAAAGGCCACATTTGACAGAAGCACTACAACTGAATCTAGAGTATCAATCCATGATCATGGTTGTGATGATGATGATGCTCATAGTGATGATGAAGACTGTGTGATATGATACAAGGAGTACCACAATGGTGATAATGATAATATATCTCCTTTCTACAAGGTAATACCTGCTGTTCTGGATGCAGTGAAAGATGCAGAGTATGATGGAACATACATTAGAAAGGTATAATAATTACAGTTGTGCTATTATAAATTACGTTATATCAGACAAATGAAAATGCCTCAAAGCCATGTTGTTTCTCAGAATTGCTCCTGCTGTTCAGGTTCACAGTTTTGCTACTGTTTCTAGACATGTATGTGTATCTAATTATAATGCATATACTATATATAAATTAAAATGATTGAAATTTTAAATAACGATTCCACCCATCAAGTGATTCCCAGGGGGGACAAAGAAAATGCCTTTATTTGTTTGCTAGCACAGCTGATGGTAAATATTCATTAGGCCAAACAAAAAAAAATATGATTGTGTGTTTCCAGTTACTCACTGTTCCTAATTTTTGGTCACCGACCCTAATTTTTTGTTGTTTTTGGTTTTTCATGTCATTTCAAATAAGGTACAGTTAATGTTATTCAAAACATGATATCAATTTCAAAATACATTGAAGGTTTCAGATTTACTATTTTGAACCCTTTAAGGTACAAGTGTGTTCATCATTATCAATTGTTTTGACTTACAAAATAATGTAAATATATTAGTTCTGTTGTTAGAAAAAGTAGTTCAGGCATAATAAAATTATTTCAAAAAATAAAAAAAAATCCTACCTACCTACCCTACTTCATGTAATAGGAAACACATATATTTTTTTTATTTGGCCTTACACATATTTAATAATGATAATAATTAACAATAATAGTAAAATTGGTGCATGTTTCACAGCTCAAATGAACATTTTTCCAGGATCCTGATAAACCATATCATTTGTTAGTGTGTGGATTACCTAACACTGGTAAATCTTCCTTGATCAATGCTCTCAGAAGAACATACATGAGAAAAGGTGAGTCTAGTTATTTCCAGTGGAAAACTTACATAAGTTACTTTATTTAACATCTGTATGCACAGGGAGTGGTTGCCCAATCTCCCTAGCCAGAGGCTAATGTTTCAGCGAATGACAGCACAGATTTTGGTGTGAAAGTTATACAGGGAGGGAAACCTGAGATCCCGGAGAAAAACCCTCGGAGTCAGATTGAGATTGACAAATCTCAGCCCACATGTGAACCCCAACATTTGAACTTGGGTCTGTAGTGGTGGGAGGCATGAGTGATAACCACTAGGCCAACCTGACTCCCCGAAAAACTTGAAAGGAAATCTTGCAAAGTTAAAGTTTTTACAGGCTTAGTGGCTCAAAGAGTTATTATCTGAGTGTTAAAATTCAAGGTTGCCATTTGCCCAAGCAAGAAAATTTTTGATTGGTCAAGTTAAAATTTAATTTTGTCAATCGTTTGCCAATTAAGGTAAAAAACGAACCTTCTTAAGCCCACATGATGACTGAACAGCAGCCAAAAGTAATCAATATGGTTTGCTGTCGCTAACTAAATTAGACAAGCTAAATTCTAATTATCAATTAGAAACTAGAAAATTAAGTTGTAATTGCACTGTTGGCAACCTCTAGGAAATCCTTATACTGATATTGAATCTGCCATACTGTCCCCAGACTTAGCAGGCTATTCCTGACTCTAATGAAAGAACAAAATTAATGTTTTAAATACAATTGTGGTTTCTTATCCTTCAATCATACCACTGTTAACTTCTTGACTATTGTCCATTAGGAAAAGGAACAAGAGTTGGAAAACTGCCTGGAATGACAACATCAGTTCTGCAAAAGATTTTGGTAAAGTTGAGTAGTACTTACATGCATGTGTTTTGCCATTTTTTGATTTTATGATTTTGCTCTGTATGCCAGAGGCTCAATGCATTTTCAAGCTTAAAAGATTAACAAAGAGCAAAATTCTTTGTAGGTAAATGATGACCCCAAGACATATATGTTCGATACACCAGGTATTGACTTACAGCTATACTTTATATATTAAGATCTAAAATATTGATATGTAGTGAAACTTATTCACAAGTAAGGGAACAGAGTCTGTCAATCAGTTTAAAGTTATCACAGTGTGATTAATCAAAGGTGGCATTTAGCCAAGACATGAAATGCGGATGAGATTATTGTTTAAAAATTGTAGACATTTTAGCTCGCTGTGACTGAGAATGAAATGAAACAAAAACCAAAGTCTAAAAATTTATTTGTCACTCATTACGGGCAAACAGAAGGTTACAGAGGAAGATGTGTACGTTAAGGGCTTGAATACTCGCAATAAACGGAAAAATTTCACCAGAAACAATCTTTTCCAACATGGACAACTCTTTCCTGATCTTTGTTTTTGACACAATGTAAATTGATTTACAAACCAGTTCAAAAAACCAGTTCAACCAGTTCAAGTATAGTAGAACCTACTAGGCTTATCTTGGCCGATTGCAGAAGTTTAATGATTGGTCGATCGATCGAGTGACGGAGTCCACATAGTTGGCATGAAGACATTCATGCCTTAAAAATTAAATAGGCCTTCGTTTTGCAATTTGAAATCTATCTATAGACATTCAGTCTACAACCTGGTCGAAAATTTGCTTAACATAAAAAAAGCTTAAACAAGCTATATGTGGGGCCAGCACTTTTATTTTCTCTAGTATTAAGCAGATAAGTCTTTGATCCTCCCTGGTTAGGACACTAATCCATCACAGGTTAGCTCGGGGCAGATTTTGGTTCTCAATTTACTGACCTTGTAAAGATGGAATGTTCACTAAGTCCACCTTGGAACAAAGGAAGATCACTCGAAATTTAAACTCAGCAAAGGTGAGGATCAAACCAGAATTTAAAAGGGTCTATAAATGATTAAAAATTCTAATTTTTTTCAGGAATCACTGCTCCTTATATTGCAAATGAGGAAGTGGGATTGAAGCTGGCTCTAATAGGTATATTGCAAGTTTCTTTGTGTTAGTGTTGGTTTCTGGGAAGCTACTCATCTTCCAATGGTCTTCCCTTAGCCTGAAAACCAGATGTCCTCCTCGCCCTCGTTATCACTCCGCGAGAGAGGACGTCTGGTTTTCAGGCTAGTCTTCCCTTAGATTTAAATTAAAGTTAAAAATGAGGTACTGTTTAGCTATAGGTTAATGAGAGAAATAGGTGAATGCTAATAGGCTAAATCCCGTTTTCGTGCTCAACGTCAACTATTTTAGGAAACGTCTTTTGCAGCAACCATGCTGCTACCAGCCAGACCAACTACATGAAGATATACTCGCACTTTTACTTTGAATTATTCTTATGTACATGTCAGTTCAGCAGGTCTCTCCTTCATCCTGGTTAAAGGTGAACAGTCTTTACTCGTTTAACATAGAACGATCTATCTTCTTCAAAGATCAATATTCGTTTCGAAACAGAATTGCGCAGTTAGGGGGCGTCGTAATTCGATTTGGTACCGTTGGATGTTAAGGTCTCCCCCCCCCCCCCACTTCTTTAACGTCAACTATTGTTTTGTGTTTTAGTACCTCTCATTTTACAGTGTGGAATATAAAGCATTTCACGGTAATTCCTCTTCAGTCTTCGTGCCAATCCGATCGCTGCACGATCGGCAAAAACCACTGAATGAAAAAAACCGTCATGACTTCTTAAAATTCACTGGCCTCCAACTTCCAGATGAAACTTTTGAAGTGTCCAGAGGGAGATGAAGAAATCCCGAATGGTTCTGTAAGAAAGTGTGATAGCTGCAAGTTGTTTTGGGTTTCTTCGAAGACGGAAATGAAGCAAAATCAGTCCTTTCCTCATCAAAATCCGTGTTTCGTAGCATGTTTTCTGAACGTCCATTGGCAACTATCTTGATCCCCACGTTAAGCGGTACCAAATGGATTTTACGACGCCTCCTTACTTCGTGTAGAGGGCAAAAATTAAACAAGGTTTGTGATTGGTTGAAATGTTCTCTACACGAAGTAAAAGCATAGAACTACCATAAACATGCAGGGCTTGTCCTGCTCTAGCTGAGGCTTCTGAAAATCCTCTAAAACCATGGAGTTTTTTTTTAGAGCCTTTGAAATTCCTGAAATTTCTGTTATCTAGCCTTGGAAATCTTGGAAAATATATTGAAAACAGCTAAGTCTGATTATTGTCCATTTTTGTTCTTTTCATATCGATCATTGAGCGTAATTGTTTCAAAAGTTAACAGTTTTTAGAATGTGCTCTGAAACAATAGGTCCGCCAAAATCCAAAAGGCTTTCGTGGAAATTTTGGAGTTTCGAAATACTGAATAAGTTTGAGCCCTAAATACACTATATTAAAGAAAAGAAGACGTCAAAGCATTACTTTTGATTGAGGTTGTTACTCTGAGATCGTACAGTAAATGATAACTAAAGTTTTTGAACTTGCTAGATCCATAGGAACAGTGTTACGAGACTTTATTATATGGCTAGATAGATCCTGCAATCTGAATGGCTGCTGGGAGGGCGAACTTTCCCTGTAATGACCAGTTATTATGGCATTTCATAATGACCAGTCAATCATTTTTGCCTGTTTTTCGTGACGACTGGTAATTCGGCCGAGTGAGCATCGTTTGAAATAAGTGCATGCGCGCGCGCAAGCAGATATGGAAAAATTTTAACTTCCGGTGTTTTTTTCGTTTTCTTCCGAAAATAGACTAAAGGTCATAGAATAAATAACATATTTAACCGCGTGCAAAAGCGACGAGGGCGTTTTTCAAAATAGAGGGGTTTGCGGGCAAGCGTTTCCTTCCTTCCCCTCCCCCACCCCCTTCTCTCGATGTTTTTGCTCGTCTCTATTTCCCGCGCGTCCAAAATTTTGTTAAACGCTTGTTACGCAGTCTAGGGAAATCTCAGACCTCTGTCTTGTTGTAATGATCGAAAGGACGAGGTTAATAAGAAGTATATATGTTTCTTTTTCAAAATTTACAAGATGTGTTGTGCGTGATACTCTATATCTTTGTTCATTCGAGGTTGTTTTAGGGATCACATTGTCGGTGAAGATTTGATCGCAGATTATCTCTTGTTCATGTTGAATAAGAAAAGCATGTTTGAGTAAGTAGTAAAGGATATTTGAGACTGTAAATTGATATTTTATTGCGCGTTTAAATATATTAAAGTTGCTTGTGTGTAAGTCGAGGTTTTGGGACATGAAAATGCATTTGAGAATAGACCACAACTCAAACATTACCAAAAACTCTAAAAACCTCACAAGACGTAAAAATATACCGAATTACTAATGAAAACCGTCGGCTAGTGGGTAAAACACATCATTTAGTCAACTCTAGGTTGAAATTTTTAACCACTGCTGAAAGTAAATGGAAGCCAACGTTTTGGCGTTAGTCTTTTCGTTCTTCTGTAGTAGATGTTTTAGCAAACTTTCCGGTCTTTTCAAAATGAAGCTATAGTTCGGATCGTCAGAAACCAAATAAGAACCTATAAAATTTGCAACACAAAAAAATTCTTTCAGGCAGCCTTACCGTCAGACTGTACAAGATGTTGTTTAATGTGCACTATCCCACAACAATAATGATTGTCCCTCACTAAAAACTTGAAGTAGACAATATGCCCCTGTATGTGCCGAGTTTTACCTCAAACCCTCTAACGTAATTCACTCGTTTATCCATACAGCTATGTTGATACACTTGGACTTTCTGATCCATGTGACAACATTGATGTTATTCTAAGGCATCTGGCACGGCAACAAAAATTTACATGTCAAGGTACACAACCAACCTAAACTAGAAATAGTTATCACTAAAGCTGCCCCCGCCTTTTTATAATTTGTAGTGTAAAATATTTTCTGAAGTGAAGTTTTGTACAGAGAATTTCTGTTTTTTTTTTATGTTTTCAAACCACTATTTTGATTAAATCTCGAAAGTGGAAACTGACAGTGTCTTTTTTTGGCAGACTCGATAATCCTTTGCGAACTTTTCGGCAATCCTTTGCGAACCCTGTTCTCAAAAACCGATATTTTTTCCAGGTTTCTGTTGTCAAGACTCTCTATGCGCGGGGTCTTCTAAGGTGCCTCCTCGGGTTTTTGGCCGTCTGGGCCAAAAACCCTACTGAGGCAATAATTGAATTAGTTTACAACTTTGTTTTTGTCAGGTGTTTTTATGGTAATGAATTCAATCAACACAACTGGAAACACAGGCTGGAGAAATGGGTTTTGTGTATCAGTGAAGTTCAATTCAACGTGTAATCTAGATTAAATTTTTTTAGAAATCGCCTTGGATTGTGGAAGAAATTTGCTTTATTTTTCCGACCAATTTAACAGAATTCGAACTGTGACCTCCAACACAGGTGGCGAAAGAAATGACTGAAGAGGGTTTAAATGGGGCAGAGGCAGGGAAGCCTCCAGCCCACCAGCCCCCTAGCCCCAAATACAAAATTCAACTGAGAGAAATAAAAATTAGGTACACAGAAAAGACAGATTCGGTCTTTGGTCAGAATGAGCTCAAGCACCTGCAAGTGTTTTTCTCATAGACTCTCAATCAATCAATCAATCAATCAATCAATCAAACAAATAACCACGTGTTTATTCATCGCCGTAAGTAGAGTTAGAGGCTTACTTTTCGAGCAGTTGGTAATTACGAAATTTCTTATTATAAAAAAGAGGAAACACAATTGCCTGATTTGGTTTTGTCTGGTTAGAGACCCTAACTACCGTAGTAACAACCCATGATTATGTTTTATTTATCGCTGAAAAAAAAACATTGTGTAAGAAGCTAAAAAATACATTAATTTTTCTTCTAAGGTGGCGTTCCTGATCATTTGACAGCTGCAGTGAACTTCCTCAAGAGGTACAGAAAAGGAGAGCTTGGATGCTTCATGCTAGATGAACCGATCAGGACGAAATTGCCGTTGACAGAGGAGAAACGCCGACCTCTTATCGAAAATCAAAGTGGAGCCAAAAGACTGTCAAGTTCCAAATCCGGAATAGCAAGTGGACTTTCGATGCCGTTAACAGAGGAGAAACGCCGACCTCTTATCGAAAATCAAAGTGGAACCAAAAGACTGTCAAGTTCAAAATCCGGAATAGCAAGTGGACTTTCGATGAACAGGCTAGCACGAAATTGCCGTTGACAGAGGAGAAGCGCCGACCTCTTATTGAAAATCAAAGTGGAACCAAAAGACTGTCAAGTTCAAAATCCGGAATAGCAAGTGCACTTTCGATGGACAGGCTAGCACGAAATTGCCGTTGACAGAGGAGAAGCGCCGACCTCTTATCGAAAATCAAAGTGGAACCAAAAGACTGTCAAGTTCAAAATCCGGAATAGCAAGTGGACTTTC
>JAOEHV020116159.1:0-14988 GCA_025447995.2 Isaurus tuberculatus | reverse complement strand
ACGTGGTGTTTTTGTAAAAAAGAAAAAAAAATCCGAAACGGGGGGGGCACAGGCCCCCCAGGCCCCCCCCCCCTGGATCCGCCACTGGTCTTGATCAGTTTTAACAATAAAAACCTATTTTTAAGTTTCGTAGAAGCAAACTCAAATATTAGACGATCCAACTTAATCAATATGCTACTGGTGAAAATCAATTCTGAGAAAATGCTTTCCAAAAATGGAAACAATGTTCATTAACTAAAAACATTTGATAACTTTTAGTGTGATAATAAGTAAAGAGTCTTCTAAGTGTTCTTTCCCAAGCCTCGAGAGAAGTTCTCAAGTCAGTTTTAAGTGCTGTAAACAGAAAGCTTTAAGACTGAACAGAAATGGTGAAAAATTCTTAAAACAGCATTCTCATTAATTATAAAAATCCAAAAATCACCGTTCAGTTGAGAATATTTTGTAAGATTTAGTTTATTTATATTAGAGAATCTTATTACTATTTCTTCCTGATCATCAACAAAAGTTCTTAAGGAATACTAGAATTGTCTAAACAGAAATGTTTTGGGATTCAACAGAAACGATAAAGGTGACCACTTTAATTAAGAATACTTTGCAAGTTTTAGTAAGCTGTATTTTAAATGTTCTTATCTAAGCTTCATGCAGCAGTTCACGAAGCAGACCAGAATGTATAAACAAAAAACTTTGAGATTCAACAAAGCATGTAAAGCCGGTCCAACAACCGTACCATCGAACGTTTAAAGAACCCTTCGAAACAATGTGAATGATCGCCCGGGTTATGGTAGTCCTGAGAACAATCGTTATTGGTGACTGGGTTCAACTCAAAGCATTAGCAAAGTTTTAAGGAGTTTAATTACGGATCTAACCCGAATTGACTATTTTCTTAAACTACTCACCGTGATCACTTTGTCCTAGCACCAAACACATATGGCATCCTTTGTCATCTTTGTTGTCTCCGCTTCCCTTAAGGTCGGTTAGTCCATTTCTCTCCGCAAACCTGTTCATTACATCAAGTGTTTGAACATAACTTGCAGCACTTCCCTTTTTTGAGGTCCTCCTAGCAGCAAACCCAACCCTTGGCTCTGAATTATGATACAAGAGTGCATATCCCTCGTATGTTGTCAGTGGATTCATGGATACCTGTTCAGTTCCTTTTGTTATCGAATCGCGGATCGATCTAAGTTCATCCCTGTAATACGTTTTAAATGGATAGCCTCTCACATTCTTTTCAAAATCTCTTGGATTGTTACTTGCTCGCCATTCTCTTGTGACATATTTTCTGCTCGGCCAATTAGCGATCTCTTCCTCTTTGGCTCGCAATACTTCGACGTATTTTTCAACTTCGACGCAAACCGACGCGTGAAATTTTTCTTTGTTTGAAAGCCATAAGCCACGATGGACGGATAGGAGAGTCATTTCTTCTAGGTTGTACTCAGAAACCATAGCTCTTGCTGTGTTAACTAACTCCAGTTTATATTGTCCTTGAAGCTCACTGTAGTCGCGCCCTACAAGCTCAAAACCATCGCGAGGCAAAATAACAAAATGAGGGCGCGGCGTATAATAGTCGAAAACAACTTTGAATATCTCGTTTTTGTTTGTTCCTGTTAGTAAATCCAAGTCACGATCTTTCCTTTTCTCACTGGTTTGTTTTTGTCCTTTAAATTGGGTTTGTTGGCCCCCCATGGAAACATAGTTGGCTCCGCGGCCTCGAAAATTGTCAGAACGTCTCATCATTCCAGAGCTTTACGGAGTTGTGTTCGATGATCGCTGTCGATGCTAAATATAACCCTGTTTATCGTCAGACCAGAAAACAAAACTTGCAGGGATTGGGCTGATTTCCAGAAAATTTGTAGGTCCCTAGTAACATTCTTATACTTTCACTTCTATTTCTAGCAATAGCGCAAGTTAATTTCCTAGCCATAGAAACCATTTCTAAAAGCTGGAAATATATTGCCATACTTTGACTTGTTTCAAAATATTTTTTATCAAGATTCAATTTTTTATCAGCTTTAGTTGCCATAGCACAAATATCCCTTTCCTCTCCTCCGAGAAATAACTTATTAGGGTAACTTCTGAGAATCGATCTCAGTATTCCAGAGAACTGAGTTCTGATAAAATACAATATCTCACGGACGATAAACATGCACAAGGGTAAGATATCAGGAAGAAAACAACGAAAATTATAACGATACTTTTCCCGGAATTTATAATAGCACTTGCAACAGTCAATACCAAATTATATAGGGTTCCAAATGAAAATCAATAAATGGCTCGAAGGATTCTGAATTTGTGACTGTTAAGGACGTTAAACTTCAAGAAATTTTGCACAAATACAGGAATCTTGGTAGTGATTAAACATTAGCAAAAAAAATCCTCAACACGTCTTTGAGTTCATCATTTTATGTTTGTCTCGGCGTGGTGTATAGGAGAAGCATTCTGTACTTTCCGAAACATCTAACTAATGTCACCTTTTTTTAGGACAGCCGTATATCAAAAGCGTTTATTTTTTAGCAAAACGATGCAAATAAAACTTTTATCATGATGATAAAAATCCTGTTTGTTAAATCTAAAGGAAAAATTTGTGTTTAAGTTTGGAGATTTATAGTTGGGTTGCATGCAAAGACTTAGAAGTGAATATAATTGAAACTCTACCGTTGCAGGGTTTCAGTGTCTTGTTCTAAAAAAGTAATAGACAAACACAAGTCATTTTTTGCAACATTTATTTCTCGTAAAGTTTATCATAAAACCAACCTTTTACATGCTAATGTTATATGTTATATAACCCTGGCTTTAAACTGCGAAAATCTTGCAAATATCACTAACTTTCTAGTGTAACCATATTGACTAATCAAAATCTAAAATCTCTCGTCTATACGAGTTTCTTTTGTAAAGATGTCCATGGAAAATGTTTACACTTCTGGGACATTGAATTTGTAAGAACCTTTATTTATTCTTAGCACTCAAAATGGGAGTATATGAAGAACAATCTTTAAAAACGGAATTGGGACGAATTTCTATTAAAAAAAACTTTAACTGAAAACACAGTCTAAAACTTGAGCCGAAGTCTCTCGACTGTCTGTTTCATACCTCGATCGCTAGGTTCTGTAAACTGTATGATTAAACCAGTATACACAGGAATGTTAGTTTGACTTTTAAAAGAAAGTTTTTTAAGTATAAACCTTATAACTATCATGGCTTGAGAAGTTTTGAAACCAATCTTCTTTCTTCTCGTCCGGACAAAGGCTAGCGTAAAACTTTGGTCCACTTGTTTGAATGTAGCCACACAATGTTTGAGACGAACTGAGCTCAAAACCTGAAAATAACAGCAGACGTTACGTTACTTAGAAGTACAAAATGTTGTTCTTTAGGAAAATGCTTTAGCTAGAGAAAATATTGATCGTACGGGCATTTCCTGCATTGTAAACCAAAATTCCTGTAACTTCTGAAATTTGTTGTGTCCACACAAGCAAAGCGTATAGAGTAAACTTCACTTGCAACGCATATCAAAATTTTCTTTTAAAACGAATATTACCTTAGTAAAAGCTGAACGTATCGAAAAACATTCTATACAAAGTTTCAAACGATTACAGGCATACAAACTTAACCACAGCCACTGATAATTCCATTACGATGGTGAAAAGATTATTTATTCATTCACTTTGGAGTTGTATCTTAGTCACAGACGTTTGTCATATGCCATACTTGGAGCTGTTATAATGTTCTTAAAATTGCTTGCTTAGGGAAATTTTACGGAAAGAAAAGATGATGAGTTTGCGGTTGCGGTTGCTTACAGTTTGTTTTCTAAACGATTTCTAAGAACAGCTTTTTCTCTTGGTTTTTCATGGAAACTGAATTTACATTAGGTAGAACTTTGCTTTTTTTCTTAAAATGGAAGTTTCCAGGAAAGCAATATATTTGTCTTTCAGTAGGACCTAGTTTTCGTTTTCTTAATTCCTATCTAAAACTTTCGCTTTCTTTCAAATATTTATTTTGTTCTTTAAAATGAAACAAAATAACCCTCGTCTAAATGAAGGTTATTTCTGGCAAGAACGAATAAGGGAAGAACTTGTCACATGAATTCACTTTCGATTTATTGTTTAATCAAACAGTTTTTCCTTTATGGTCTTTTAAAAGTACGAATACATTTCCAAAACTTAACAGGGATCTATACATTTCTGAAAAATTGTTTTCACAAAGATACACTAGCAGAGCTACTATAAAAAGTTATATCTTTTAAAACAATTAACTTACCGTGGTCACTTTTGCTTTCTAATAGCAAGCAGAGATGACAGCCCTTATCTTCTCCTTTTCCCTCTATATTTGTCATGCCGTTTTCGGTAGCAAACTTGTTCATGACATCCAGCATTTGCAAATTATCGCTATCTTTCTGTTCTTCTTTTCCTTTCTCAGAAACAAAACCGATTCTAGGTTCTGATGGATGATACAGTATTGTATAGCCTTCATAAGCAGTCGGTACTTTCGTGGTCTCTTTCGCTTTTTCATTCTTCTTTTTCATCTCTTTGATGGACTCGACTTCATCTCGGAAATATGTCTTGAAAGGATATCCCCGTACGTTGATCTCGTAGTCTTCAGGGTTCTTGCTTGCACGCCATTGCCGAGTGACATAATTTTTGTTGGGCCAGTTAGGGATATCATTTTTTTTCTGACGAAATACTTTGATGAACTCGTCAACTTCAGAGCAGACGTGAGCATGAAATTTATTCTTAGTTGTAATCCACGACCCACGATGGACGGACAGAATACTTTCCCCAATCAGATGATATTCCGAGATCAAAGTTGTTGCTTCTTTAATTAAATCTTTCCTGGAACTCTCTTTTAGCTGATTATAATCGCAACCTTCAAGTTGCACACTGTCTCTTGGCAGAATCACAAAATGTGAACGCGGTGTGTAGTAGTCGAAAACAACTTTGAATATCTTGCTTCCTTTCTCCTTCGAAAGCAAATCAAACTCTTCGTACTTTTTCTTTTTGCTCTCATATTCAAGTTCCTCCCTCTCTCGATATCTTTTGTAGTTCCCTTTGTAGCGATCGGTGGAGCTGTATACTTGAGAATCGCGAGATCTCTTCATTTTTGCCAACCATGCATCTAAAGGACGCGACGCTAGTGTGACTAAATTTCCTTAGCATCATTGTTTAATTCGTGGAAAACAGAAAATGTACCGTGGGAGGGGCTGTTAGGGATAAATTGACTAACAAGATTTCAATAAACAATATAAAAACTTATTCTAAATAGTCTGACTTAACCTAATTTCAAAGATTTCTTTGAGCTTTATATAACCTTACTTTTAAAAGATAACTGTTTTAAAACCATATCTTACTTTTTTAAATTTTAAAAAATCTATGTAGTTCTTTCCCTATGTGTAACTCTAATAGCCGTAACACTGTCTTGTTTTGTTGACCTGTGTAAATCGACCTGTTTCCGGCAATGCCATGCTGGTCTTCTTTCCTGGAAGAAACTTAATTACACGCCGTTTATTAATATTCCTTCTATAAATGCAAAGAATAGGCAGAAAAATCATAACAATTATATTAGATCTGTTTTGTCATCTTCTTCTTTGTTTTGATGTATCAAAGGTACTAGCTGTAATTTGTTGTCTTTTGAAGGTAAAAATTTTCGAATTTTGTTGATTGCGAAATTGTAAAGCTGACAGTAGCAGCTTTAGGTGTATCATTTTTGTTATCAACCCTCGACACAATTTTCTATTTCTTCATCTATGCTTCGCAAGTTAGTAGAAAAGGCAACCAGAGATCTGACACAAGAGTAACAAGACAGTCACACAGTAATGTTTTGTTTAGTTACTAAGAACTAAGAATTCCTTCTCAGAAAAAAGGAACGAGTCCAAAAATGTTATTTCTTATTGAAACAACAAATTTTAAAATCATAGAAAGTTCTTCAAAAATAGAATCGAACAAATTATATATTTTCTGTTTTCATTATTTGAATTTGTACTCGATATTGATCACTTTTTAATATGCTGCTGTGCATTAAACTACCACAAAATTTCAACTGAGTATTTGTTTTTAAAACGGCATTCTAAACGAGTTTTTTTCAATGCAACTGAGAGCCATATTGATTTTTAATCAATCTGTTTCTTAGAAAGAAATTTTCTTGAATGTGCATGTTTGAGAGATGAACACAAAGTTCCCGGAAAACGCGACATTGTTTCTTAAGAAACTGAAACAATTAAGGCAAATTCCTGGAAAAAAAAATAAAAGTTGAAATGCAGATAAGAGAAGGTTCTAAGAAAAGGCACGTTGTAAAGTCAAAGTTCCTGGAAAGAGGGAAATAGCATTTGTTCGAGCTTCAGCTTTTAATGATATAATTTTTGCAGCAAGACTTAGATCAGAATGACACGGTCAAAAAAAAAGAAAAAAAACAGCCTTTATTTCATTTCTCATTTTCTCTCACAAACTAAAAATTAAGATTTTTAAAACTAAAAAAATCTTGAACAACAGTGCAGTTTCATTTTATCTTTTCATATATACTGTGAAAATACTGAACACTTCAATGGGCATGCATCTGAAGAAAGTAGGAAATTTGCCTTTTTAGTTTAGATTGAGCGCGCGAGATGAACGGGGTTCTGGTGAGAACGGATGAGAAGGGCCCTGCGCGGAAGATATCTTAAAAATTTATGGTTTTCACTTCGCAATAGACAAAACAAAGCACTATTGACTAAAATTTGATGTGGCATGTCACTTAACCGAACAGTATTCGCGCATAAATCGACCGTTTTATATGAATCAGAGAAGAAATAAATGGCAAAAAGCTGTTGTCTTATGTGAAGTTTGGTATCTACATGGTGCTCACTGACTGATGATAACAAAATTGTAGGAGATTTCCAGGAGTTCTCCAGGATAAAAAAATTATTTTTTCAGGACCCAACCCCAAATTCTCTCTTGGCAAAAACAAAAATAAAGTAAAATAAAAGCGAAACTAGGATATTGTTATGTTGTTTTAATTTCGTTATTGATATTGTCGGGACGCCAATTATTTTTGGCGGGGAGTGTGTACGGGCCACCTCTGGCGGTTTCAGCCGCGAGCCCCTGGACCGACTCGGTCGAGGGGGATAGTGGGGTGATTTCCCCGTGTGTGAGTTTTTTGGAGAGAACGAAAAGAGAAAAGTCTGTATTTTTCTGTTGTGAACTTATATTTATTCAAAGAAATATAACAGGTGTTACAGGTGCTCAACCAAATCATAAGGGGCAACTGTTCGAGTAACCACACCATCAAAACAATCGTGCGGTTCTTCAGTCTTACAGTCGAAGCGAAACGGGACAAAAATGACCAGAATCCCAAGTAAAACACTTCCTGAAATTGAGTCTACATAAAATACAAAAAGTACAATCATAATTGAGATGCTTCTGCAGGTGTTGCCTCTTTTATAAAACTGTTGAAAATTTTTCCACAAAATTCCAGAAGTTTTCCATGCAGGAGTACAGGGAAATTATAGATCTGTTTTTCCAGGGCCCTGGAAGAAAATTTCAAAAATCCGGGAGTTTTCCAGGAATTCTAGGAGCAGTGAGCACCATATATGTAGCAAAAAGTGATTTATGTCTCTCGTTTTTCGATTAAAGGGAGGCATTTTCTACTCTAGATTAAAGGGAGGCATTTTCTACGGCATTTGACAAATTACGGAAAGCAAGTCGGTGGAGATTTCTATGTTAAACTTTATCGATTATAGTTGCGTTTTAACTTTAAAATAGTAATTTCAAATTCTATGATACATCGAACAACAGTGTTTGAAAACGAAAGAAATTAAATAACTTCACAATAACGGTTTTTTCTGACGTCAGATTATTACATGTACATAACCTTACACTAAGACCAACCTCTCCCCCATCCCCCTCTTTCATCCCTTGAATCATTAATTCGACCATACCCCGGCACCAACCCAAACCTCGGACGCCTTCAGTGACCAACTCTTTCTTTTGCATTTAACAAGGATATCTAGGCTTAGATACAAAAATCCCGAAAAATAGCCTAAAAATCTATCCGGAAATTCTCCAAAAAAATTCTATATATCCCAATTTTATCTCCAACAATCTCGATTTTTCTTCTAAAAATCCCGATTTCTTTCTTTTTTTTATTTCGAAATAATCACATAATTTACATAAAATGCGAGGTTCCTGCATGGAAACACCTTCAAACTGATTCAAAATGATCATTTTTTACTAAACAAGTTGTTCACTTCTATGCTTCCAGTGAAGGCAAAGCATCCTGGGAACATTACTTGTGTGCTAAATTGCTGACCAGTGATATTTTTATGAAATAAGCCCACTTGGAAACAGTGGGAGAAGCTTCTAAAAGCCACTCAAGTTTGTTTTTATGCTATTGGCTGTATTTTTCTAAACATAATCTTCTAAAAATCCTCAAATTTTCTAAAAATCCCGTTTGGCTCTAAAAATCCTAAAAAAAAAATCCGGATTTTTGTATCTAAGCCTAAGGAAATCATTAATACGGAAACATATATTTTGACTTGTAAGATTTTATTATATAAACACACGATACAATATAAAATAAAATTCAGTATTAAAAGGAGATCAAAAGAATCTATTTTACAATAATTCCCCTAAAAGTATAAAAATATGTTTTCACAGAGTATCATTAACGTTCTGTTTGTTGGCTAACAAACGTTTAGCAATAAAAATCAATAATATTAAAACATATTTTACTTGTGAACATTATTTAACAATGTAGTCTTGTTTATCAAGACACGAGAGCATTTTAAAACTTCTGAAGAGAATTTCACAGCTAAATACTTCATATAGGTTTTTTACCTGTTTTTTTTTTTCAACCCTTTCTTATTTTCTTTTGTTAAAATATATCTACTGTGCTCTAAAACTGAGTTTTTACATAGCGATTGCCAATCAATGCCTAAAGAAGTCTGTTTCAAAAAGAGCAATCTGTTTGTGGTGACGTCATAAAGTCACAGCATCAAAACACATGTGTATATTCGTTCTTTCTGAATTTCTAAACTGCTTTTTGGTAAAATTATTCAGAAGAAAACTTCTTCAACTTGCAGAGAGCATTATCTGATAGGATATCGTGTTCGGTAGATTTTAAAAACAGAACGATTTGACGTTATGACGTCAGGTGTTAATACGGTTTAGATCACGTGTTCCATGAAACTGAATTCTAGGGTCATGGACAACTAAATCGCTACAATAAACACAGTTTTAAAATCTTTCAACTAACAAAAAAATGAAGTTGGGGTTCAGCTTAATTGCCCTTTTGACGAACAATTCTTAGGTACTGCAAATATAACATTTTTTCTCTCAATAGTTGAACAAGTCTATAAAAAAATTGAATAGGATTAGAAAGTTTAATTTGATATTTTTATGCTGAAAAATCAAATGTCAGTTGTAAAACTGAGTCTTAAAGTCATAAACCTGTACAATTCTTATACCTAAAATTAGATCCATAAAAATTTTTTACAATGACCATTCCATCTGAATTTAAAATTTCATTTTTTACAAGATCATAAATGGAAAAATCTAAAATATTGGCAGTAATAATGTCAAGAGGGTAATAAGTTATTTTTTTGTTGTTTTAAATAGAAAAAAGATGATAGAAATATTTGAATGGCTTATTCTCCTTCTCAGTATAAAACATTTAAAAACTTGTTTGTATTGATTGTCTTCAATGGCTGTTGTTTTGTGTCAAACACGAAGGAAAACGAAGCTTTTTATACTTCTTGAACGGACCGCAGAATTAATGACCAATTAAAAACAAGATTAGTTTTCTCTAACCTTGTTTTAACGAATCACAAACATTGTTAACTTCTGCGTTTTGTACACAAAGAAAAAATCGGAAAGAAACCCAACTCACTATATTCCCGTTGAATGCCATTATTTTCCCTCTTCAATGTCTCCATGAATTCTTTTTATCTATTTTTAGTCCTACCGCGCGCACCGCTCCCCCGACCGCCGACCTCCCGCCGAAGGGCGGAAGGGGACGGAACGGAAAAACGGACGCGCGCGGAAGCGCCGCCAACCCCCGCAACCCCGACTCCCGGACGGACGGACCGGAAGTCCTCCCAGTCCCGCGCGCAGGCCTCGGCCAGCTCGAAAGCGAACTGTAAATTTAGTCCCTGGCGATTCAGTCACACTTGATTTTCAAGAAATGAATTCTTTCCAAGGCGTATACATCTCTAACGCGTATCATGTATTGGTCTTGGGAACACCCGCTGTAGGGAATTCACTGTATACCACAAGATCACCAAACTCGTGAATGATTCGAGTAGGAAAATCAGTTCACGTTCCAATCTATGATATTCAGTGGCCCGACAGTATGATCTGTTTTCCTTGCTAGCTGGTCAGTAAAGACCTTCAGTGTTTAACCAATCTCTACTTTGCCAAGGCGGCAAGATTTAATGTTCTGGTACTAATACGGGAACCTGCACGGCTGGAGCAAAGAAGTTTAAAACGATTAGCTAACATTAGTACATTGTATTTATTGACAAGAACGGCTACACTTCTGGAAAAAGGCAGAATATTCTGGAATATTTTGAGAATTCAAGGTTCAAATGTTCTTAAAATGTTTTTCTATAGTTTTACGAATACTGGGATGTGCATTTCTTTCAGTTTTCCATTCGCTCTAACTATCAACATGTTGTTTTTTAGTTACCTGCTAGTATTGCCGGCAAGAGAAACATTTAATACCAGCATAAACAAAAGGGTAATTAGGTAAAGATGGACGAAGTTTGTCAATGATACACAAGTAACAGCAAATTTGACGAATAAATTTTCATTTTTGTGGCAAACTTGAGCGATGCTTTACCGACGAACATAAACTTGGAAACACTATTTTCAATATTTTCTGCAACTAATGTACGAAATAAAAATTCTTCGTCCTTTCTAAGTTCTTGCTGTACTCTTAGGCTATTACATATCATGGTAAGAATTTGAATTATAAGAAAACAACGAATCTAAAATAAATCTCTTAAAAGGAGATTTTTGTTGTTCTTACCCCTTGATTACAGTACATGAAATTTCATTAAGGTCATTAACCCTTTAAGCCCCAAACACGACAAATGACGTGTTGGCAAATTCTCCCAACTGAGTTCCATACTTTCTATATAAGCAGTTTGGAGAATTTGGCTTTTCAACTTCCACAGCTTATACCACTTGATCAATTCCAAGTTTCTCATTACCAGTTATACTATTTACTTTGAGTTATGCAAGGAGAAGTTAGACATTGACAAATTGCCTGGGGCTGAAAGGGTTAAACTTGCGGTTACTTTTAACAAGTCTACTTGGATTTCTAAGGAAAGAAATGATTTTTTCGTTCAGCTTGCCAAATGAAATAAAAATGAACTTATTGTACTACAACAAATCATTGATGACTAAAAAAGTGATTACCTCTTTAGAATATGAGTTGAATTTCTTGTAGATCGTCGAGGTAAAGCAGTCACTTTTGAAGTTTTAAGAGGTGACATCACTGAAGAAACACTACTAGAAGTACCCACCCTGGAAAAAAAAACGCATAAAGGGTGCCATAAAAATTTTGAAAGACATTATATCCATCCCACGTCCTAAGCATTTCCAGTTAATTTCAAATTGCCATGTGATTATATGTTCTTCGTTTTTTCCTCAACCATTAAAAACATATGGCGGCGTAGTTGGTGCAGTTGGTAAGATATATGCCTTCCAACCACAAGGTCCCAGGTCCGATCCTCGGCTCTGTCGAAATTTGAATTTCCGCCAAAGCTTACTCAGCTTTCCATCCTTACGAGGTCGGTAAATGAGACCAGCTTCGGCTTGGAGCTGACCTGCGATGGATTAGTGTCCCGTCCAGGGGGAGTCAATGACTCTCATCCGCTTAACACTACGGAAACCCGACTCCGATGGGCCACCAGGGCGTAAAAGGATTTAGCATAGCCATTAAAAAAATACAGTCGGCATTTATAGATTGAAAGAGTTCTATGTTGTTGAGGTTCCAAGTTAAAATATTAACAGCTTTTCGAAAGCAACACTTGAACTTTCGCGCGTGCGTAGAAAAAGAACTAAATAAAATGATAAGTTAAAAAACAAAAAAATAAACAAAACATAAAGCAT
Organism: Isaurus tuberculatus; assembly: GCA_025447995.2. Taxonomy (NCBI): domain Eukaryota; kingdom Metazoa; phylum Cnidaria; class Anthozoa; order Zoantharia; family Zoanthidae; genus Isaurus; species Isaurus tuberculatus. The sequence continues at coordinate 2,911 of JAOEHV020116159.1, read as the reverse complement.
TTAGAACAACGTGTAACTTCAACTCAGGGCTTGAACTTTGTGATCATCGCCAAGTAATGTAAGTTTGGGGCTTTCGTTTCGAGTGTTAGCCTTTCGTCTTAGTAACTCGCGATACAATACGTCAGCTCCTTATATCACTTACATACAAGGAGGGATGATCTTAAAAGCTTTAAACATAAGTTTTGTAGTACATTACCGGAAAAATTCACGTTCGTTAGACAGAAAATATTTCATTAAACCAAAAGAGAAATGACAAAGCTTTTGTCTTACCTCAAAGACTGCCCACTAGGCGATCTGGTATGAGCAACTTTACCTTCATCTAATCTGTAACGAAGAAAAAGTCAGGTTAAATTTAAAAAAACAAAACACGATACTTTAAATTAAACTGTAATTTAATGAGAATTCAATGCTTACTTAAGTGTACCAGTAGTTGCTGATCGTGGATGACGTACTGCTCGACTTGTTTTAAGTCTCCTAAGCTCATCCCCCTGAGTCAGCACTTTGGAGCTGTTGGTTCTTTGCGATGAAACGTCTCTCAGGGGAGGGGTTCTTGACTCGACACTGCTAGTCCTACTAGAATAGGATGGGCTTACAGAAGAAGATCTCAGAATGGGAGAAAGATCCTGTAGAACGACAAAATAATATTAGAGTTTTTATAATGTCGGCGAAGAACAAACTAGTATCTATTTCCAGAGAAAACGAAAAAGCTGGAAACTTAACTTTATGTTTTGCATTTTTAAGAATGGCGACAAAAACCCGAGGTTATAAAAAGGTTCTTCCAATGCTATGCATTTCCTGTACGGTAATTTCAAGGATGGAGGTTGGTTTTCAAAACTTTTACCGTCAAAAGCAAAAAAATGAGGAGATTGCTGCCCTCCAGGTGTTTTGCCAGAAGGAGTATATAATGAAAGTACAGTCTTCTGAACTGTAGAGACGAATTACATCCCTTTCTTTAGGGAGCTAAAGAAAAATCAAAACACTTGCCTAAAGACTCCGGGTCGATACTCTGATCGAGAGCTGCGGCGTGACTGACACCCACATGGGTATCACGTGTTGTGGGCTGCCGTGTAGCTTGTTTGGCAACCGAATCATGATACGGGAACAGAGGAAATTTTGAGTTCGAAACTTTGTTCGTCAACCATTTGCAATTATTTTAGAAAAGGGAGCCGTTTGGCAAGCGAGGATCCATAACACTGTAAAGAACTTGGAGGCGATATGATTCAGCGTTATACAAAGTTATTTTATCATTTATTATCATAGGACATAATTCAATCAGGGTTCGAAGTTGGCGGTAGTCCGCTAGTACGAACGTAGTAACAACCATCATAAACTAGTACCGAGATCTAGTAAACACTTAACGGCGTAGTGAGATAAATAAACTTAAATTCTTTGTAATAGTACGGAGTTGTTTCTCGGAATAAAATAGTCAAGAACTTTCGAACGGAAAAGTAGTTCGCAAAAACGCCGCAGCAGTTTTATTTGAGAGTCGAGTGAACAGCTCACTTCTCCTAAACCTTAGAGACGGGTCAAGTATTTGCAGACAAAGTTCAACTTGTCTTTAGAACATACATCATACATGCAGGGTTTCACATAAGGGCCGGCGAACGGCGAATTTCGCCGGTGCTCTTTTGACTTTTGATGAATACTCGCCATAGCTTCATGGGTTTTCGCCAGGGCTATTTTAGGGTTGGAAGTCAGATAAATTGTATAGTTAAATGTCAAAATGTACTTTGGAAACTTAAAAATAAACACTAAACCATATTTGTTTGAACTCTTTAGGTTTTAAGCTGTGTTTGATTTCAATTGATTGGTCTGTCACGGAAAACATTGCAAGCCTTAACGTGACACAAATATCTTTTAAACCCGAAGTGTGTTTCTTTGTTGGGCGGGGAGGATCGGGGGTGGGGGAGGGGAGTCGAGGGGGGCACTTGTGTATCGAGTAAAAATCAGCTGGGGCTTTCTATAATGACAACTTTTTTAGCCGCCTCTTAAATTTTTTAGCCATACCCCTAAGAAGCTAACTGAAACCCTGTATATGTAGCAAATTGCGTATTACTTCCATAAATAAAAGGATCCCAAAGCCGAATCAATCCTTCGGCTCCTGAACTGGCCTCAACTAGCCGGGACGCAACATATATTATGTTCTGTTTTACTTCAGCCGACCTCAACCGGCCAGTCAGAAACGGTTCAAATAATCGGCCTCTCACCTTCCGTCATGTTATGTTTTTGCTTTTTTCAAAATGTTTTTAGTTAAAGCATAAACTGACTTTGTCTAGTAAACATGTGGTACTAGTAAGACGGACCAGTTACAAGTCTGATTGTCTATTGAAAACTTTTTCTAAGTTTTATCCCTGTCAACTTCATTTTCTTATAAAAAAAGTTTGTACAAAACTAATGTTTTTCATTACTAATGTTTTTCATTACTAATGTTTTTCACTACTGCAGTCACGCGTGTCGGAATTTAAAAGACCTCGACTGCGTAACTGTAATCATTGTGATCAAGGCTCTAGTTAGAGCCGAAAGCTTAGCTTTTATCGTTAAAAAAAGTGAACCGAGTTTCAAAAGTTGAATCTATACAAGCAGTGAGATTTTCATTTTTTTAATCAAACTCTTAATTAGGATGTACCTTGTAGAGCCTGTGCGATCTTGTATTACCAGTATCATCGATTGAAATGGTGTCAACTCCATTTGTAATCTTGCTAATACAGCTCTGCTCCATTCTATCCAGCACTGTTGACAGTGAACATTTCAAGACTCAAGTAAGTAACTATTATCTTTCAAAAACCAGAAGTGAAGACAAGCTGAGCTATGGCCGCATGGTTACCCTAGTTGGTAGGTGCCAGACTATCGAGCGGGAGGCTCGGGTTCGATTCCCGGCCGGACCAACACTTAGGGTCTTAAAATAATTAAG
>JAOEHV020116158.1:0-29076 GCA_025447995.2 Isaurus tuberculatus | reverse complement strand
GAATTCTGACAAACTTTCCTCGCTGCTCTTCACTTTGTCAATCAAGTTGTTATGATGTCGATGCCGAGCCAATCACATAACAAGCTAGGTCATTGTTCATCCTTATATAGGCAATCTTGCACAAGAATGCAATTTTCTAACAGGAGAAAACAGAAAAAAAAAACCAATCCCATTTTAAGACTGGGTTGCCACAGGCAACCCAGTAATAAGAAGGGCACTTATTTGTTTTGAGATCAAAAATAAAGTTTACACCGCGAACATTTTATCTGCAACATTTCCTTTCTTGTTAATTTGATTTTGTATGTCGTATAGACAGTTGACTGCATTATTGAAACTAAAACTAAAAAAAATGGAAAATGAACGATCTACCAAACTCAACAGCTCACCGAGTTTCTTAGAAAGTTGGACAAAAGCAAGTGTGTAAAGAAATTTTGTTTCATTTTTTGAATATTTGTGTGATCTTTTCTATTTCAGCCAAAGTTGACTCGCTTTCCATACTTAGGTTAGGAGCTGGCCTGGGATGGATTAGCGTCACTATAAACTCTCATCTGCTGAACACTACAGAAAGAAAAGAAAAGTTCTTGCCCTATTTGCCACTAGGATTGAAAAATGATTTATCTTTCTTTAATAATTAACTTATTAAAGAAAGGTAGTAAATATTTTTTTATTATTAATTATGCCATATTTTAGTCTAATATCAAATGGAGATATTGCAAATGGATTAAAGATTTTCCAACTGTTACAGGCTCAAATCATTTGGAAAAGACAGCAAGTGTATTTTGGTACAAACCCAGAAATGGTCTTAATAAGTGACAGGTCAGTGCCATTCTAAGAAGTATTAAATAATATGGTCTTCAAACTGGCCAATCAAAAGATACAAGTGATTTCCCTATGGTGGCCAGAGTTCTCCTAGGGACGGACCATTAGAAAAATGATGGGGGGGGGGGGTAGGGCAAAAGCAAAAAAAAATATTCCCAGGAAAAAAATTAGGAAAAAAAAATCTTCTAAGACATATGACAAATATATTTCCAGTCATCGGATGGGGAAAAAATATTCTCTTGTTGGTGTCCAAAAAAAATATATTGCCTCTCCAAAAGTCCCCATCCCCCATCACTTTTCTAATGGTCCGTCCCTTTGAGAAATGCAGCATCAAACATGATAAGCATAATAAGGAAGTGAAATAGAATAAAATGATAGAAAAAGAGTTCATACAAAGCATGAGCAATTAATTGAGATTGAGTCAGCCAATAGGGAGGCCAGAAATGGAAAATCTGATGTTCAGAATATTAGAACTTTTAATATGTTACTATTATATTTATAATTATTATTATCATTATTAAAAGTATTTAGTTTATGCTATTTTTCTTGTTACATTCTCTGTTTTGTCATTCTAATGTTACTTTTTAATACATGTTTTCCTAAGTTCGGCCTTAAAAAATGTTAACTAGGATTTGTTTTTTAACTAGAATTAGAAAAAAAATGCAAAGGGACTCAACCACTGGCTTTAAAACCCTTTTAAATATGGTCTAATTGCCAATGAGTGGTAGTTTGAATATCAAAGGAAAAATTTATTCAGTAGAAATTGATTTAGAAATTTAAAAGGGATTGTGGTACATTATTTTTTTTTTTAAGAAATTAAAAAATTCAACAAGTAAAATAAGCCTTGGTTATGGAACATGGCATAAAACTCTTCAGTGATTCAGTGTTAACATTGCTTCATATTTTTTGTATAAGCTGTTTGAATAAAATTTGTGATACTCTTTTTATTTCATGACAACAAATTGTAAAAAAATCTGAAGATCAAAATTAATTTTGTATTTTTTTCATTAATTCCAAGCTTTCTAACTCCCTACCTTCCTATGTACCTGATTCCAAACCGGCCAAGCTACTTACCAGCTGTTTTGTATACCAACTTATGTATCTACTGTCTTCCCACCTGCTTGCCTGCCTACCTGCCTGCTTTTTTCTCTACTGCACTCTCTACCATTTTAGCCATCTATTGAGTGGACATTTGTTTCTGTCTGTCTTTCTAATAATTTCATATAGGATGTGAGTTGAATAATAATATCCAGTGTAGTTTATAGCAGAAATGTACTAGTATCAATTTTTTTCAATTACTAAAAATAAGCAATTAGCCGACATTGGTAGCAGATATTAGTAAGCAAATCTACCATAAGTAATAGTTAATCTGAGTGTTTGTTATTAACTAAGGCTAAGTTGGTAGTGGATATTTGCTGTCAATACTTGTGTTTATTCTTCAAGCCACATCCCTTAAACATTAGGCTTTAACTTTTTTTTCCTCTTCTATCGCAAGCCAGTTTGTTAGCAATCTATGCTTTCCTTCTAACATTCAAGCTCACCATTATTTATGGTAGAGATAAAATTCTTGCAAATAAAAAAACTACTACTCCGAGGCTCAGAAACCGAAAGAATTATGATTTTGTGTTTGAAAATTTGAAAATACAATACACTTGTATGTTGTGAACTAAGCCATATAAAGTTAAATATTTGTTTTTAAACAAAATTGAACTTGTCTGTGAGTTAGTAGAATGATTTAATCAACAGTAGGCTGAAATGACAAATCATTGCCGTGAATAGCTGACATTTTCGATCTGGAGCGGAAATATGAGATATTCATAGTTTTCTTTGTTAACGTTGTGTTAATTTGTTGATATTTAGAGCGGAAAGAGATTCATAATGGAACATTAATTTGTGTTCATCAAAAATACAATACCAAAAACCCATGTTTACTTTAACCTGTACCTGACAATAGTCACATGGGTGTGGTTGATTCATTTTTGACGAATTTTAAATTTACAACAGCTGTTTAAACTATTTGGTATTTTTTGTTTGAAACACAAAACTATTCTATCCGGTAAACTTTTAAGCTCGCTATTTCTAATATGAATAGTTCAGTGTTTCAAAGTGTCAAATTTCAAAGAAAAATTTTAAATTTATAACACCTTACATGATTGAGACATAAAGCTCGTTGTTTTCAGTTTTTACCTGGAGAACCAACCATTTGGGGTTCCATAGCCTTTACATTGGCAGTATAAAAATGAAAAGTTGTCCCTCTGTCCACAACGAATCGCTGTTAGAATATCCAAAAAGATGAAAAAGTCGGTAGTTATTAAGTAATCTTTTGACCTATTTTGAGTTGTGAATGAGTTTGTTCCACGTTTATTAGCAATGACGTTGTACAAAAATCCTTGTGCTTATAAACAAAATATAAGTTTAAAATGTAAAAAAGAAAATCCAGGAAGTGGGAAAAAAACAAATTTAAAAGGATTCGAACTCGTGACTGTTGTACCTCAGGGCGTTGAGCTGTTGAGGGGGTTTATCAATTTTCGATTGTACAAGCATAATGTTGAAAATTGAACGTTGTAAAAATGTTTCTAAAGAGATCTTCCTTTAGTGGCTTTTCTTAGATTCAATAATATAAGTGACTTTATTGTCAGAGCTCAATTTAATTTAGATTCTTGTAAGTGGAGTACAGTTTCCGGTTCATTTAGGTGTAAAAACACCAATTGTACTACAGTACTTGTCCCACGCTTTTCATTCATCTGGTGAGACCTATTTCATTAAATCTAATATTTCGTTTGTTCCTCTTTTTCTGTTATTTACAGTACATGATCCGATGTCGTCTTTGCGGTTTGCAATATATCGGCGAAACTAAAGGTCGCCTAAAATGATAGAGTTTGAACTGCAGTTATTTATCAACAACGATATGAACAATGTTTCCGGTTATGTACGTAATTTAAGCAACTGCGAAAGAGAAGCCTGCATTAACGTCACTCTAACCCGTGACCTCTGGGGTACCGGTACAGCTCTTTTACCAAATGAGGCTCTTCATGCATAAAAGCGAAGTTATTTTGGTAGCCTCAATGATAATAACCTTGGTACAAGTCAATCACAACAACTGGCTAAGTTCCTTTGCATTGTTTATTTTTTCTGGTTCTTGTGAAAGAAGTCGATCTCTAGTCTAATGGCAATAAAGCAGTGTATGGGTGGCTTTCGATTGTTGTTTGACGTCAAAGCTTTTATTGTTGCAAACACACTAAGATTTAGAAATTCTCAAAACTATCCTTGATGAACAACAGAAAATCAATTAAGAATATTGTTTGCAAAGTGAAATTTGAGAGAGGAAGATATGACGACACAATGCACACCGCTTTGTTTCAGCAAATGTAGCTTGACATCGTTTTGAATGGTCGTCTTGTATATTTTAACAACGGAAGGGCAAGTTAAACATATTTTTAGTCGTTCAGGGTCGGATTGAAAAAAAATGTTAAGATTTAGAAATCAGTTTTTCTCAATTTGCTCAATTTTGTTTCAGTAAAGTGATTTTTATAGATCGCAATGACAACAAACTAATGGTTTTGAATATTGTTTACTAATACTATACAGTAAAGTTCACATCGAGGACATCCAATTAACAGCGTTTTTTATTACGTTGAATTTTTAGTACAAAAGAAATTCTGTCATTACCAAGTTGAAGTCCCTATTGGATAGTGCTATTCTGTTATATAAAGTGTAGAAAGATAAGTTTAGGAAGGAAGGAAAAGCGACAGTTCTCTGCCTTTCTACCTGAATGCAATATAAGAGACATGGCATGGATTCTTGCTGTTGTCATGTGTGTTTTCATTTTGATTTTTTCAGTGTACTTTTAGGTTTCTAACAATACGTGTGAACAAAAAGATGTTAAGAGATTTAATTGGCTACGTTATGTAGCCATAGAGTTGCGAGTAGGTAACACGCGTGATTTAAATAGATAACTCAATTTTGAAGATTTTTTGTTACTCGACGTAAGAATGCTAAGGAGCTAACGTTTCGAGCTTTAGCCCTCGGTCAGAAAAACGTTCTATTTAGAAAACTCAACATTGAATTGATTTTCCATCGGCATACGAAATTAAAGGAGCTGACGTTTCGAGAGTTTGCCCTACGTTAGAGCAACTGTGATTTAGTTAACTTAAACTTGAAATTTTTATGATCATCACCGTAAGTAGTGTAAGGAGCAGACGTTTTGAGCGTTATGTCTTCGTCAGAGCAAACTTCAGAAAAGAAAAAGCTCTAATAAACAAATTCAGCTGTTCCTAACTGTCATCGTGTTTGTAACATGATTATATGAGGTGTCACTTGTTCAGCAACTCCAGAAAGCACGCGGGCTGCTCCACGTGGGCTTCTGGTCACTTTAAACTTTCTCCGACGTGATGACGGCAAAAACCTTCATTAATTAAATGTTAACACTGATCTTTCAGCTGATGAAGTCATGAAGATCGTTGTCAGCACTCACTTGACGCGTGCTAGGAAACCTTCGAAACAAAAGATAATCTCTTGACATGTCTGAAACAATCGTTGACATGGGTCAGTGTTTGGTCACGCCTTGGATATGTTTACACCTATGTGCTTGTACTACACGAACCGGATGTTATGTTTTACCGACATACGTTAGATTGAAGCCTAAAATCAATATCGAGACTTAAAATACCTCGAGTAGATAGATCGTTAGTACCACAACTGTGTCGACATTTTTCTGATCATTGCTTTCAGTAGTGTAAAAAACTGATTTTTTGAGCCGAATGGCGAATTACTCTGGCAAAGTCTGCTACACGGAATTTTTGCTCTTTACGGCAATTATGAAAACAGTCTTACCTTGAGTTGTGTAAAGCACGCGTTGTACCTACTTCACCGTTCTTAATTCTTAAAAAAATTCTTATGCCTAAAATTGATCTACTCGATTTTGAGTTTTCATGCATGTACCACATGTACGTTACTGTCTGTGCGACCCTATTGGGACTTTATCGGCTCCATTACATTTGGACGATTCCATATCCAGGCACAGTATCATGAACAAGTTTTGAATCAAAAGCGCTTAAAAGTAAACCTTCTGTGTTCTAGCAACGTAACTTAATGAACGAGTAATAAAACTTCATGGAAAAGATACTAGCAACTTGTTGTTTTTGCCTAGCTTAAGTTACCAATGGCGAACAGCTTTAGCGCTAGAATAATCTTAGAAATTTTTAAGGCTTGATACCGAGACTATTCGATAACGGGAGTATTAGTAACAGTTACAGCAAGCACAGATAGTATAGACGTTTGGACGTTCTTCAGCCTTTTGGTTATAAAGTGTATGTAAAAACACTCATATGGATTATGGGATTTGGCTAAAGATAGTCGCAAGCCGACAGTGATTACGTGTTACTACTGAATACTTACGCTCTTTTGCGTCTTTGATTTACGAAACCTCTTCTTTCCATCCAAATACAAAATGTAAGGACGAAATGATTAGAAATAGTGCCGTTGTTACGTTGCTGCGATAAGTGTTTAAAATTCAGCATAAAGAATCGAATTTAAGATCATCGTTATCATTTATTCTTATTGCTAATACTATTTTTATGATATTAATACATTATTGTAGATTCATACGAAGTCGAAAAACATATTAATTCCTCGAGTTAGCAAAACAGCAAAATATTTTTATTGCGACTGAATTTAGTATAAAGAAGCTATGTTGTTCTAATCAGATTGGTTGCTAATCTAAGCTTTGTACAGTTTTAATTAATAATGAACAACTCAGAACTCAAAGTTAAAGAGTAGTTTGATATAAAACTATGTGTATATTTACAAAGTGGTTAGCATTTATTCTTGGAATATAAAAAACTAACACAAGAATCGCGTTTACAGGTGGCACTAGTAACTCACTGTTTCATTAGGAGAGGGTGATTATTACACACTGTTAGCGTGGCTGTTGATGAAAAAAGGAGAGATGTGGTCCAAGCAAGGTGAGATATTAAAAAATATTTTGGTAACGATGGCGACGACGACGACGATGATGATGATGACGATAAAGATGACGTTAATGACGAAGATGATTATGCTGGTGATGATGAGAGAGTTGATGATGAAGAGGATGAAATGATGATGATTGTAATGATGAAGATGATCCTGAGAATAGTTATAGTTATGTTACAGTGACAATGATGGTCATGGTAATGATAACAGTTGTAATGATGGTGATGAAGTGGCGTTTGTGATATTTAAAAACTCAGTTAGCTCTCTTGCGAGGTCTTGTTGCTAGTCGAAGTGCTGTTCGGTCTTATATTCAACACTTCGAAGTGATCACTTCATCTCTAGAGTCGGGTCCATCATTTCACTTACTAGTCTAAGTGATTCTATTTTATAATAAGAAAGTAGATGTCATTGACCTACTTATTTCCACGATGAGCTATGTCAAATTTTCACATATGGCCGGCATTCATGGTCTAAAACCCGGAAACAATTTAACAGTAATACAAAGCTCCTACACGTGCCACTGGCGTTGTTTTAGATTAGACAGCTTAATGCGGAAGGCTTTTTGATACTCTACTCATGTCAAGTCCGATTTCTCTGTTTACATACATGCATGGATTTCATGACGTGCGCAGTATCAGCGGAGCCAAATCTGGCATACAACATCTGCACCGTGAAGGATATCCTACCCACACTGTTATACTACAAATGGATTTCCGTTTTGTTACTTTTCTGCCGAGCGATATCGTGTTTCCGGTTATAAAAAGAAATAGATACTTCGGGATACTTAAATATACAATGCTTTAGGGCTGAAACTCTTTTATAACACATGTTTAGCTGTAATCAACACTTTAGCCTTTCCCATGCAACTTTTATCTTACTCCTACTTCATTGGAAGAAATGATTTAGAGTTCCATTGTCTGCTGTTGAAATTAATCCATATTTGCCCAGCTGTGTTTCATTAACGATGCATTTGCGAAAGTCTTGGTTTTTCTTCGGCGTCTTAAACAATTCCGTGATGTTAACCTAAAAGTACTTATGGAAACTGCCCCCTTTTTATAATGAATAACAATACAGCAATTTGTTTTGGTCACCTGTTTGTAGCCTCTAGCAACTCATGAAGTTTTCCTTTAATCAGATTCACAAAATTTCATATTTATAACAAATAATTTTATATATTTCAAAATTTTCAGCACACATCGAATAAAATTATGATTGGGTTTGAATGATAGATAAAGCTAAGATAAAGAACCTCAAAACGCGTTTATACCCAGTAAGGTCTCGCGCGTGTTTCACTTAACATTTCTATATTTATAATACAAAGAAATTTTTGATTTTCTCGAACTGGATTTTTTATTCTGAAATATATTTTTCATTTAGTGAAACAATCTATTTTGAGTTTTATATATGTTTTATAAAAATTTGTTTTTTTGTTTCAGTTTATAATGGCTTTTTCATATCATTTCCACTTCCAGGTTTTTTTCTAGAAATGAATGTTGTTTTAGGTCAAAATGTTTGTTGTTTTTTTGCGCAGTTTTTTAAAGTCAAAAAGCGTCAAAACTATTCGATTACAAATTAAGCTATGTTTTGTTTAGTTGATATTAAATCAATCCGTTTTCTGAAAAAAATATTTTATATGAACCGCTTATTCTCTGATATTATATGCTAAAGTCTTTTGAGTTCAATATATATACCTGCTTTGTCTTCCAAACCTGAAGATACCGAATTTTGAAATAATGTTTTTTGCGTGACTATTGAGAGTGTTTATTTCGCTTGTTTGCCGCAAAACTATTTTAGAAGCTATTTATTTTTTTTACTCACAATAAAAATTACCCTTTAGCCCTGAGGGGATGTTACACTGCTGATATCCAATTCATACTAAAGAATAAAATCATGAATAAGTTTAAAAGCCTCAAAACCCCCCGGGGCCAATTTGAGTACACTGTGTAACTGTTATAACAAATATTTAGTTCAAGCTTTACTCAGTTTTACCATAGTTTTTGATATTTCGTTTAGACTAGAGTGGATTTTTTCGCGAAAAAAAACTATTGTAGAATCGTCATTTTTTTCCATTCAGTTTCTTCTTTTTATTATTACAATTTGTTATTGTTTTAACGTTTGCAGATATTTTCATCGTAAACATTATTACTTTCAATCTTGAGAATGATGCATGTCGATTCATTTTTAATTTTCATCGCAAAAATTACGCACAGCCACAGGCCTCCCATAATTCCTTGTTAGTTTTCTCAGGTATATATAATCGCCTCCTCAGTGGCATATTTTCATTGTGCCACTGAGGAGGACTGAATTAACAGTCGAAAGGCCTTCGGCCAAATGCTAAACAAGATCGTGCTGTATGGTGAAATTTTTAGTTAACTTTGTCTATTTATTTATTTGTTTATTTATTTATAGTCAGAAAGTTTTGATTTGGTTCAAACATTTTTGTGTTTTTTTTTCAACCCAATGCAAAGTTAGAGAGTTTTTGCGTTAACATTTGAGATTTAACACTGCATAGGAAATGCTAACAAATAGAGCTCAACAATGTACACTATAAACATTTTTACCAATGTTGCAAAGATCTGATATTTCTTTTAGGTTGAATTTTTTTTTCAGCAGAAAAAAACAAAAACACCAGTTCCTCTTTTCTCCCTTTCTTTTTTTCCCCGGTTTCTTATTGATAAACGCGCTTGGATTTTTGATCTTTTAACGAAGGAAGAACCTATTTTGTAGTCTACCCACAAAAGGAGTTTTTTTAAAAAAGGGAGGAGCCGGGGTGCGGATGAGATCAAAAGGCGTGATTTAGTCCCATTTAGGGAACTAACTCATTGGCAACATGTTAGGGTACAACACATGCCGCTGTGTATTTGTATATTTTTTATACTGTCAATGAATTCATCTCCCAGCTATTCAGTAAAGTACAAATACCTGGCCATTAATAAAGGCTAACTGTAAATATGGCTTACCTCAAACTTCACCGTTTTCGTGATTTTAATATGTTGACTTGATTTGAACAATTTTTTTTATAATTGTTTTCATTCTTATCTTTTATATCGTTGTAATTATTATTACTATTTTTACGTGAAGTTACTGGCATTAATTAGTATTTTTGACGAGTTTTTGACTTTATTTCTATCATTTTCCGTCGTCTTACTTAAATTATACAGTTCATTGAGTCATTTAAGTACAGTAAAAAAGTTTTACGTACCAGTAACGAAGCATGTAGACTGATCGAGTTCTTCATTTATTACTATCATTTAAATGATAAGAGCTTAAGTCGATTAAAGGAGAGTAAATTTTGCTTTATATTAACTGGTTTCCAAGTCGTTAATTAGTGTTTAAACAGGTGTATTTTGGTTCGTCTCTGGGTATGCACATAATAAGGATTTTGCTACGATTCACTTATTGAGTCACAAATTTAGAATTTGTATTTTAAACATTAAAGTGTAGTTGATTTATTTCATAGTCCCATATGTTTAGAATTTTTAGTAACAGACAATTATTTTTCGTTAAGTGAACTTTTAGCCGGACATAGTTCTTACTCGTATGAGATCTTTTCAACCCCGGAAAAAATTGTATGTCAGTTCACCTATGTAAAATCCTGGATTTCCTTTCTAGGGCTCATGAATGAACATTTTTTAGTTAAACTTTCGTCTTTGAATATTCCAGATTTTACGATTTGTTATCAGAGATGTTCTTTTTGTCTTTTTAACTTCTGAATCAGCTCGGGTGTGTGGAGATGGAGCGGGGGGAAAAGGAAGAGGAGGGGGGTGGTTGAAAGAGCAGACGAGTGTAAGCTAAAACGGTTTACGGATTCATCAAATCCCATCAACGAATTCGGTGAATTATTATCATTTCGTATATTTGAAAATATCCAGATTCTTATTAATAGGATTCGTGTTTGTAGAAACGCGTGTGTTCACATACAGAAAATCTAACACACACTTGTTCTAAGCATTCTGTTGACGACGAGTTACTAAAAGTATACATAAAGTTACGTCTGTTTTGTCAAAATTTGCTTTTTTATGCACGCGCGAGTTCTTGCAGTTACGCGTCCATGTTTCAGACACATGATTCATGACTCAAAGAATGAAAAAATTAGCAGTTGAAAATTATTTTTTCGTATTAATTTGATATATGGGCCGCTATACCATAAAGAACAGATGAAGTTCTAAAACTTATTGCGAGTTTCAAATTATTCGTGCGAAAGCCAAAATGATAATTTTTCACTTCTTCATACTATTATTTAATTTGAAAGTTCTAATCCTTAAATATCAAGATGAAACCACAAGAACATTGTTTGCCAGTTCAGTTTCCTGATGTAAAAAGAATTTTTCGTATGCACCTGTTACACGGCCAAACTTTTATTTGGCCGGAAATTCATGAAAGAAGACAATTAAGCACTTAGAGAGCATTAAATGTTACGTGTGTCGATTTCTCCAATAATTAGTAAAAACCCGCAGTAGTTTTAAGAAAGGCAACTTTTAACAACCGGAATTTTAAGAGATACTTTTATTAAAATAACACACTGCGCCTTGGTAAAAATTGTGCAGTTTGACTCACAAAGAGAACAATTTTGCGGAGAAGTCAATAATTTCTAAGTATATGTTGCCAAAAAATAAAAAAAAATTAAATTTTATTTTCATGAATTAGAATAGAAATGACATTCAAGATGTTATTGCCAAATTTTAGAAAGTTTTTATTTTTGCGTCGTTTTAGTGGAGAAAATTGATAGAGGGAGAAATTCGGCGCCACTGTCAAAATTTAATAGTTTCCGAAAGGCCAAGTCTCTTAGGTATATTAGCGGTTGGAGTTCCATACTAATTGCTTCCCACGACTGGCAGTATGCTCTAGCCATTTATCGACGAATTAAGTTTATATTTTAAAGTAGTCCCTTAGAATCCTTGCGTCCCCAGGTTGACTAAAATTTATCAAAACTTAAATTTGATTCTAGACTGAATAATGTATTTAATTTTTAAGAAGCACCGAACCTTTACATTAAAGAATAAAAAAAAAACTCTCCAATGATTATAATCCAGTGTGTGTTAGGTTATAACTTAAAGAAATTTCTTAAAATCCTTACGTTCCCAGCTTAGGTAGAAATTTAAAAAAAATTTAACTTGACTCAACATGAATACTGTATAAGTTTTATAACGGTTCAAAATCTTATGATTATTATTTAAAAATGCATAAATCGCTCTCCTTAGAATGCGTGTTTTTTAAGTTGTGAGAATTTGAAAATTCACTATTTACTCATGAAAATTCGTTTTCAGCCATCTTATTTTGTTTATTTATTTTATCATTTGTCAGAGCGACTTTTCAAAAGGCTAATAACGTTTTATCGTGGTGTTAAAATATGGTAATTTTTATAGCTTTCAAACAGGGCATAAAAGATGCGATTTTCTTATCAATGCTGTAGGGCATTAGTGCCAGGTTTTATACCGCAAAATTTTCCGGCTCAAAAAAAATAAGGCGATAATATATCACTGGAAAGAGTTATTTCATCCATAACTTTATCTTTACATGAATATTTTCCTACCCTAAGAAAATATACACTCTCACCATTTTAAGTTTCGGTACTTTTTTATTTTACTCTTTCTTAAAATGTCCATGATTAGATTCAGTTTTTAAAAATAAAATATTTTGTCATAATTGTGAACCGTTGTGAAGTTTTAGGGAAAAAATAACTCGAGCACGCAATATAGAACTTTGTGCCCGTCCCCGCCTTGTCTGTTTAAACAAAGGCGAATAGGAGTTTCCAGCCTGTAGACAAAGAAACTAAGCAACTGATCGCTTTCACAACAATTTACCAGCAGTTTCTTCAATTAATTTGGACCATTACATACTATAAAAGCTGTGCTCTGAATAAAATTATAGAAATTAGTGGTTTTGTATTTTTTTTTAAAAAAAATTTACAGAAATTTAATCAAAAATTTTTATGTGTGTCCAAAGTCAAGTTTTGAGCTAACTTTTCTACTTCTACGAGAATTAGTTTTGAAATGAAATAAAAGTGGCATTAGTAAAGTAATTTACCGTGCCTGAAATCTTGCTGACGTTGCATTATTTATTTTTGCCTGTCCTTTTTATTTTTTCTTAAACCGGTTTTATCTTCTGAATGAAAAGCAGTTAACCACTTCATATTCCCGCTTCCTGACCCACAGTTTTTAAAAACAATGTCAAAGTACAGTTATTTAAACTTCGTTTCTGTACGTTGAACACTCTAACAAACTATTCAAAGACCTCCCCTTGTTTGGTACAAGCTTTTTTTAAGAATTTACGAACTCTTTAAGTTTAAGTTTTGTTCTACCCTTCAAAACAAGCGTTTTTTTCTCATCATCTCTAATTGTAACGGTATTATGAACGTGTATGTTGTTGTCCTTTTACTAACGTCCTACGTGCTTTGACGAACTTTCCTTCTGCAATGTGTTGCAGAAAGTGCGTCATTTTTTTTGTTTGCCTCGGATACTTTTGTATTTTACATGAGAGTCTTTTCACGGTGTTATGCTTCCGACTCCTGACCAAATACGTCTTCAAACACAACTCAAGTATTTATGGCTGCCATGTATATGTATAGATGCAAATTTTTTCTGAATGTTGAATTGCAAAGCGCGGTCCGTTCTTCTTTTTATTTATGACTTGCCTCGTCATGTAGCGCAAAACATCGGACATTGTCTCGTGTTGCGGAAGTGTTTCGTTGTTCTCTGTGGACTTCTGACATAGAAATTGAAACGAAATGGATGATTTCGCCTCAAATTTGATCGGAAAGAAGCCTTGAAACGCTATGGTGCGGTTTGGTGAGTAAAAAGTCAAAGTTAAGTTTTCAATTGCTATTGATGGAGTGTTGAGTGAAGCGATGAGAAATATACGCTTCTTTTTTCTATAAGCAAGACCTAATGAGACTTTTAATGAAAGTAAGGCAAATATTGGTGTTACATTTTTGTTACAAGAAGCTGTTACATCGGAACATAGTGTAAAAAAGATGAAATTCGCAAAGAATCTTCTTTAAGAATAGCTTCGTGCGGCTGACCCTCGACATATCACCCATGAAAACATACATTGTTTATTTTAAAAACGTGCTCAAAATTTCCTCTTCGGAAAAAAACAGAAATCAACAAAAGGGCATAGTTTCGTGATAAACTAGACTTTTTCAACGCCGTAAACATGAAATACACTTCCTTAAGTTTTTATCTTACTCATGCTGTGAATACTCGAGAAAGCGGCATGCCTAAAACACGCCATAACAAGAATGAAAGCAAACAAAGGGCCGCTGTTTGTGTGATAAGGATTTTTGAGAGCTTTAGTTCAATATTCGTTTGCGGATTATAACTCGTGTGTTTGATGCTAACGTGGTGGTTAATTCGTGAAATAGAGTATTTAATTAAACTACTGAAGATGAAGTCTGTCTAAAACTTCCGAATATAAAACAATAGCTACAGAATTTGATCCAGTTCGCGTCAACGCGTGAAAAAGCAATATCAGACCTTGTTAGAAATGTTTTCAGTTTTCGAATTTTATCCTGAAATATTTGGATCAAAGATTTTTTTTCGCTCTTTCTACAGGATATCTCTTTCGAGCAAAAAAAAAACGTTTGTTTTTCGACATACAAATTACATTTCCTGGTTTAGCTCGACAGAGAATTTTTTTGTTGAAAAGATAGTTTTCGACTTTGAACACATTATTTGCAGGATTGTTGTAAACAAGACTGATGGCAGTGACGTAAGCCTTGGCGATTAATTTAAGCTATTATGTTCTTTACGGCTCTTTATCAATTCAAGAAAAAGCCGGCCATTGTGATTGGACCTCGTAGATCTCGGCCATTATTATGGCTTGATTCGTAAGTGATATTAATAACAAGCAAAGAGATTCTGTAAGCCATCCACCTGACGCTCCAAACACATACTGAATGTACTGATAAAATCTATGGAGAAATTTTAGACTTTTTGTCAGTGATTAGATGACAGCGCGAACAAGTCTGTCCTTCAAGAGCTTATCGATTAAAAGATAGCATAAGCGCTGTATAAGACAATTTGCTGAACGGGAAATAATTCCAACTAAGAAAATCGCTTTCCTTCTCTTATTTCAAGCGTGAATTCGCTGTTATCTCGTTTCTAATCACCGGTGCTTAGCGGGAATGACTTTAGATGCTGATGTCTTGTTTTTTGAAGGGGGCGGACAGAAAGTATTTTGGGGTCGGGCGTAAGTTGCCCCTTGTGTTTGTTATTGCTTTTAAGCAGCTGCGAGGCGCTTGACACTATGAAATGTCTTTAACAGCCTTTTTGGGGGCACGAGAACAACTTTAATCTTTGTTGAAAGGTAGCCTACAATTACTAAAGGTGTTAACCAAACGTCTCAAATTTTTCAATCGTAATTTCCTGGTGATGAAAAGATAGCTCTCTCACTCCCCCACAACAAGCGTGCATTCGCTCGGTGTAAATCCGAGAAATTTTGCCAAGTACAAAGAATGACGCCCCCTAGTCTCAATCACTCTCTCAACTCAGCCTGACAAAAGCCACTAATATTAGCTAGAACAGAGTGTTATTTCATTGTGCACCCCGTGATTATATTTTGTAAACTCTTTCATCTCATTTGCAAATGTGGTAATGAGGTCTCAGTGGGGACAAAAGGCTCGTTTGACAGCCCAACCAATCAATATTTCCTTTGTGGTAACATTTGCATATTCTCCTTGATTCACGGTTGCCACTAACAACCGCCGAGCGCTCAGCTTTGTGGAGCCAATCACATTTCGGCGGCTCGTGAATCATGATTAATTAAGTAATAATAGAACGTCACTCAACAAACCGTCCTCCAATGAGATGACAAGAAATCAACAGAACTTTCGACACGTTTATGTGGCTGGCGGCAAAAAAGCGGAGTTGCTGAGTGAGTACAAGTTAAAATCATTCAAATGGCTGCCCAAACGAACCCATACAATCCGAACATTACAACGCAAGGAGAAACGAAATTTCAAACTCAAGCGCCGGTGATGTCGTATAGAGACGAACAAAATGTGGTGAGTTTAAGCCAGTCTCAAGCCACTACACAACAAGAGCTACGGGTCGCTAATACACATTTGAGCGGTCCTCAATGGGTTGTACAAGACCATGCTGCTACTGTAGGCTGGCCACCCAATTCTGCTCTGACCGTACAGGACGTTAAGCCTATCATTCGCGAAGATGGAACTCCAGTGATTACTTCGGCCGCTTCTCTGGTCCACCATCGTCCGCCTGTTCACCCAGGTATGCTAGAGCAAGCACGTTGGCCGAGTCCTACACATGGAACTCCACCGCCGGACCATACACGTATTCATATGAGTTCCATACAGCAAGTCCCTACTACATATTCCACCGTTAATGGCCAGCTAGCTCAGGTACAGGCCGCTTTCTCCCCGCACTCGCAGGCAATGCGCGAAAATGTTGTTCAGGGAAGCGCCTCGCATCACGATCTTGCAGATGATGATACACCAACTTCTGATGACCTTGAGCAGTTTGCGAAACAGTTCAAGCAGAGGAGAATCAAACTCGGTTTCACTCAAGCCGACGTGGGCCTCGCTCTTGGGACACTGTACGGCAATGTATTCTCTCAGACGACAATTTGTCGCTTCGAGGCACTGCAGCTTAGTTTTAAAAACATGTGCAAGCTTAAACCATTGCTGGAGAAATGGTTAGAGGAGGCCGATAATAATAACGGCAGTACAAGCGCTCTAGATAAGATGGCAACTCAAGGGAGAAAGCGCAAGAAGAGAACATCTATAGAGTTAGCAGTCAAAGGTGCCCTCGAAAATCATTTCTGCAAAAACGCCAAACCGTCCGCTCAAGAGATCGCATCGCTAGCTGAAAATCTAGGGTTGGATAAAGAAGTTGTGAGAGTTTGGTTCTGTAATAGGAGGCAGAAAGAAAAGCGAATGACTGCCTCTGTTACAACGAACGGCGAAGAAGAACATCTACAGCAACAACAACACCAAGTGACTCACCAACAAGTTGCCCATCAAGTCGCACACGCTCAGTAAAAATATCAAGGAACAACAACATTAGAACTTCTACTCGATTTTAATAAATTTTGAGCGCTTAGCATCGACCTTAAATGGAACCCGTGCTTGGTGTATTTTTCTATGGCGAACACATTGAGTCTAGACAATTTAAGTGGAGAAGGACAGGGCGAACAGTTCATCGCTCGATTGAATAAAAAAACCACATGAAGTCCAATGAACAGCACGTAACAGTGTGATAATTTGCTGAACGTTATATCCAAACTTGTGCATACGTTGTCTGGCTATACGAACTGTAATGAAATACTTAATTCCTCGAGAATATACAAAGTGATCAAGACATGTCGATATTTCGTACCCCTAACACAGTGTGAATGAGCTTTAATCGAGTAAGTGTGTGTGAATGTACCATTGTAAAAAACTGTTCGTATTTCAGGATAGAATTTGCTTTAACTTCCACGGGGATTTAGTTTGTTTTCATAATGTCTGTAGTTCATTTTGGGAGCAATTTGTGTGTTTAAGCTTTGTTGATACGGTCGTTCAATTCAACCATGGGTTTTCTGAAGTCAGTTTGTAAATAAGTCAAAATATGTGAGAGAGAGAGAGGAAGAAAATAGTTAGCTGTTTCTTCTTGTTTAAACTTAACACGTTTTCGGTGTTATCTTATTTAAAAGCGTCATACTTTTGTAACTTGGCTAGAGGACAACTTCTGTATTCACCATAAGTTATTAAAGATTTTATGTTTAACCTCTTAAATTCGTCGTTTGATATTCAGTGCCTGAAATTTCGGATGTAATCAAGTTGCCAGTTGTTCTT
This sequence comes from Isaurus tuberculatus, assembly GCA_025447995.2. NCBI lineage: Eukaryota > Metazoa > Cnidaria > Anthozoa > Zoantharia > Zoanthidae > Isaurus > Isaurus tuberculatus. The sequence continues at coordinate 11,489 of JAOEHV020116158.1, read as the reverse complement.
TTAGCTGTTAAACAGATTTTCTATATACTAAACTCAAGCTTGCTTTGCGTTATTTGTATTTTCTCCTATAATATGCGAATGTTTTGACGGTCTTTTCAAGTCGAAATTTAGTTTGTTTCTCTGGAGGAAGTGGATTGAAGTTTCTGCATAGCAAAAGAGCTTTCATTCATGAGGCAGAATGAATTCAGTTCTGATATATGCAAATGGAAACAATTTCCTTATTTAAATTTTCCCATACATTAAACTGACTGTGTTTTGCAGATTTGTAAATTTTGGTCATCGCTTCTGATATTTCTAGCCGCTCGCGATGAAAAAATAATGGGATTTTACTGCGGACAAAGCAAGCATTTCGCACGCTTTCATCTGCGGTTACCGCCCTCCTTTCAAAGTAAGTTCTGACAATTCCCTCGGTAGATTCATAGAAGATTCGTTTTAAGGCTAAATATTTTCGATACTTTATGCGAACGACCATACATAAAATGAGTATAGGTGAGCGGGTAGTACTAGCCTGAAAGTAATATTTCGTCTTTTGCTTGTTTTGAGTTTGTTTTCGCTTTGAAAATTGTTACAGTTCTAAACATGGAATCATACATCGCCAGTTGCGTTGGACATTCGGGTGGCCGTTACAAAAATTTCTGGTTGTTTTTCGATGACATCTCTAATGTTTTGAAAAGGAAATGGTAAAGTTGCATCAACCTTTTAACTACAAGTGTTTATTCGAGGATTAAACGAAGAAAAAGCTTTTCATTGTGTCAATAATTATGAAGATTTCTAACAGACCATCATTCCTACAATAATTATGGTGTTCATGCCAGGTGCCCTCGGAACTTGCTCAAGAGTATTTCACGATTAGTATTTGAAATTTTGAAGAAATATCATGAGCAACGAATGTTTAATTTCTGTTTTAGTTCAAAGATATTTAATGCTGATTGAATTTCATCAGTCAGAACTATCGTCATTCGAATTTAGCCAAAAATCTTTTACTCAAGATGGCCACCTTACCCAAACAACTGAACTTATGTTAACTTGATTTGAGTATTTTTTTTATTTAGAAGGTTGTTTGTGGAATAGAAAATCATAATTCTAATCATAATTTCCCTTTTATGATATTACTGAAACTTGGCAAAATTTTTCAGTACAATCTGTCAATATGCTGTAACCATTGCCTTCTGATATTCGAGTCAAAAACATATCAAAGCAGCACTTTACAGCACGAGTCTTTTATTTTTGTATTAATTTTAGCTTTTATTCAATTATTTTGTTCAAGTACATATCTCATTCTAAATTCTTAATACTAGTTGTCATCTAAGAGAGTGAAATTTATCCATCATTGCTAGTGATAATTTATTTCTATCAACGCAACCTTAAGATGTCGAAAGAATTCTCAGTGGGGCTTATAATTGCATCGACAAACAATGCCTTCCAAAGAGTCTCTAGCGCTTGAATTAACAAATTCAATTCGTGTTTTTTCTCGTTTTTCCTGACGTTAAAGAAGAACCGCTTGACTTTTCTTATTTGTGACCTGAACTGACTTTTCGTTATATAGTTTTGTTTTGGGATTATCGACATTTGTTTTCAGAACTAGAAAGAAAAAGTGTAATTAAAAACTGAACGTCTTTCTTTGTTTGTGTTCTGCAAGGATGCTTTCCGTCTTTGTATTTATCTTTCTATTACAAGTTTCTTCCATCAGTTCTTCGTGAACTATTGCCGTCGCTTGATGAATATTCGCCCCGGACCGGTTTTTACTTTCATATTATGGTAATAGGAAGAATTCGTTATAGACATTTATATATTCATGAATTCGAAGTTTGCTATTCGAAGGCTTATTTGACCGTGAAAGCAAGCATAAGTGTGATATTGTGGCTAAGGATAATAAAATTTTTATCATTATTGGTTTAGGATAAAGTTATTTTAAAACTGATGAATGGTAGAGCAGGTTTTTGACTTTAGAACCTCGCTTTTAATTTTATTTCTGTAATTCCATCGGCACATCAATATAACTTATTTACAAAGCCGTTGGGACCATGCCACAATATTTGTCAAAGGAAATTCTATGCTCGCTCAGCTTAGCAGAAAAGTTCTGAAAGCCTTTATTCGGCGAGCGTGGCTCGAATTGACCGAAAAAACCGCGGACTCAGTCCACATTGGTATATGTCAAATTGCTTTTTGAGGGTGTTTGACAAGGGATGTGATGACAGGGTTGTAAAGTGTGTTTTGGGGCGTGATAAGACCAGCACGTGGGAAATAGACTTGCCACACACGATGGATTCTGAACATGCACTTATTAAAATTCCACGTTCACTACGAATACAGCTTAACTCATAAATAGCCCGATCGATTTAAAAGCCACCAACTACAAAATATCGTTATTATTAGATAAATAATAAGATCTATTTCGCCTCAATGGCTGGTCAGATCAGCAAACTGTGACAAGAAAGCGACTATTTCGCCCTGAGGAAACGAAACGGAAATTTTATCAAGACTTTGCAAAGAGCGCACATTTATTTTCATAGTCGAGAAGTTACTTGTTTTTGAGCCTAGAAACTACTTCAAAAAAATTTCCCGAGATTAGTTTACGTTTGAAAGTAATGTGTTTTATTTACTTTCAGCTGTGTTACGCATGCGTATGTTTTGTCGGCTCAGTTTCGTAAGAATTAAAAAGCAATTTCGTTTTACTAGACTCGATTAAAAGAGCAAACAACGGGGTATTTCGAGAGTGTCGGTTAGGTTCTATTTATCCATAACCCTGCTCAAATTCAGTTATATTAAAACGCGGTTTTCACTTTGTTTGTTGAACGCAGTGTTGTGAAACACGATGTCTTTGCGTTTTCGGTTCGAAAAGAAGTTTTATTAATAACCGAGTTATCACTTGTATATTCATTTCTAGCCAAAATCGCGCGAGAACTGTTCATTTCCTAGTTGCGCAGTAATAATTGCCTGGTACGTTTTCAGTCGAGTTCAAAAGGACTATTTGCATCAAATCTGTCTATAGCCCGAGGGGTTTAGAACGCGTAGCTTTGTTTTGACAGAACAAAAACCATTCTGTTAATATTCCTGTTATAAAAGGGTTTTGTTTAAAGCGCTAATATCTTTCTTGACCCTAAGAAAGGCCTATTTTATCGTCAAGCTGCGATTTTACAATCTTGAAAATATCCAACTGTGACTTTTTCATATATGAGACATAGCAGAGCCTAATTTAAACGTAAATCTATATAAGATTTCCTAGAGCGGTAGATGGCAGATATTTCTTCTGTGCTCAATAGCTGTCTTGTCAGTATATTGTAGACCTGTAGTCACTTTCCGGTTTTACTTGACCGTACACCATCCTCACGAACTGTACCTTTTAATTGAATATCTTTTTTCGCTATCTGTTTTTTTGTATTTGGTTCATTGCCTACAAACTTTAGCTTTTTGCATTAGGGATGAATTTCAGAGGTTGAATTAAAATGTTTAAGTTCTGTTTTAAGTGATAGTTACCGAGTATGAGCGGAATCCTGTATGAGGAAAAAATTCTTCTGAAGCTGCAGCGTTGATAAGTAGACGAACCAAGCGAAAATCCGTTTGGGAAAGGGTTTTTTTAACGCTTGACTTAATTTTACAACTTTTTTAGGCTATAAACCACAAATTATATATATTTCTTTAAGGAAGAAAAAAACTAGAAATCCCGGAAAATACTAACATTAGGCTTTTGGAAACCTGCTATCGAAAAGCAACCTTGGGTCTTTTTTCTTCAGAATTGAATATCTCAAAGACTTTGGTCATTACCAAACTAACTCAAGTAGATAAATTCAAGCTTCCGTGTCTAAAGTGTCTGAGTATTTTATTTCTGTTTCAGTTTTTCCTGGAGCGATTTCTAGTTACGATCTCGCTTGTGATTGAAACCATCGACAAAACTTGGCACATTCAAGTCTTTTCTAAATATATCTCATTATTTTTTTCTATAGAAATGATAGCAATATGCAATTAAGAGGTGAAAACCTCAAGTCCTTTGTTTAACAAAAGAACTATTTGAGTCCCGTGCAATCAGCTGTAAAGTTTCAATAGAAAGAAGCGAGGAGACGCCGCGAAATCGAACGAAAAAAAAACAACAAAATTCATTCGTCAAACCTCAAAATAAATGAAAACAACCAAATTTTTTCATCTTGTCATTTTGACAGTGTTTTTTAATTTTGAAAAAAAAAACATCAAAAGATTTCTTGTCATTTTGAAAGTTAAATGCAGTGTGTTTTGAGTCAGGTTAATGAATTATTCAAACCGCAAAACGGGGCTTACCCTTTGAAATCATAAAATGGCCATCGAATAGATCATAATTGATATTCATGCAATTACACCGAGTACCGCGAATAAAATTTTCTTTTCAAGCTTCCTAGTATTAAATGAATCTGTACCTATTAGTGCATTGATTTGGTCAGAGTTTTTTCCATAAAGAAATAAACAAAAACTACAACGTACTAAGTTTGCTTTATATTTATCATCCCATATCTAAGTTAAAAGTTGGAGAGCATTGACCCATTTTGTAGGGCTTTAATTACACGAAAATCTTCCTTTTTCCCATGTTGCAATTTAATCGTAAAATAAAACGTTTAAACCATTGGTCAAATAACATAGATTTCAGGATACATTTAAAGGGTTAGTTAAAACTGTGCGAAAAAGCTTCCATCGGTTCAGTGCAAAATTAATCAGTTTTTAAATGTTGACTTGTTTGATAAAAAATAATTATCCATCATATTTCTCGTTAGTTTTTTTTTTATTTTATTTTTAAAAATGTTCATACAATGAAAAGTTTTGTAAAAAAAAGTTAAAATTCTTTAAGCTTATTTTTTGCCAAGCTGGCAAAGCCTTGGCAGTTTTATTCCTTACTACAACATCTGAATACAAATATCTGGTAGAGTTTTATCAATTTAAATTATTTATGCGCGGAGTTGAAGGTAAATATCATTTGGATTATATACTATGGGCTCTAGTCAAATTATCCTGAAAACTAACAGAAGTGTTGAAACAGAAACAGTTTTGGTTCATTTGATCATGCTCTTGGAAGTTAGAAAGAAAAAAAATTCTCGCGTATTTTAGCGCATTTATTTTTTTTTCTGAACTGTAGTCGTCTTGTTACGTCATAATAATATAATTCAGCTTTTTTTGTTGCTCTTAACATGTTTTCGAGGAATATTTCTGAGTTTTCTTTTCTTATTGTTTTGGTTTGTTTTGATTGCTTGCTTTTCTGTCTAAAGGTTTAGAACATCTTGTACTATATGTTCGTCTACTGTTTTTATTTCTGCTTTTGTATTTACGTCTGAGTACGTGAGTGCTTGTTGTGAGTTTATTCATAACCTCTCAAAGCGATTTTTCATTGCTCACGCGAACTAGTCATTTCAACATCTTTTACGTCTTTTCATTTTATTAAGGTTATAAGTTCTATAAAAATTTCCCCTTCAGTTTTTTTTTAAATGTCCGTGCGCTTTTCATGCTTGCTAATTTTAGAACTTTTCCTGTTTTACTTCACCGTGGTGATCGAGTATTAATTATGGTATTTCTTGCTAACCTGCTCGATTATTGACAATTTATTAGTGGCCTTTGAATTTTTAATAGTTCTAGAAATGGATCCGATGCCAAGAAGAGCAAATTGATTGCCAAGACAAACATTTTAACGGCTTACTTTAACCTTGTTTTCCTGCTACCAGACAGCGATCAAACGCTATTTCCAATAATAATGAGCAACAATTTGTATTAGTTGTTTGCCTTTGTTATTAGGGTACATGATTCTCAACAGCTTAGGTATTACAAGCTCTACTTTGTGTTAGTTGTTTGCCTCTGTTATTAGAGTACATGATTCTCAACAGCTTAGGTATTATACAAGCTCTACTTTGTGTTAGTTGTTTGCCTCTGTTATTATAGGGTACATGATTCTCAACAGCTTAGGTATTACAAGCTCTAATGGCTTCTGCATAAATCAAACTCTTTATTTTTTATTGGTTTTGAGTAGATCAAGAAATGGAAGTTCTCAAAGTAAGGATGTATATTGTCTCATTTGCTTGAAAATGTGAAGTACATTTTAAACATACCTAACTAGAAAGCAATTAAGGCCAAACAAGTTGTCGGTTCAAAATGTAATACTAACTCAGTATATCTTAGGTTCGGTGCAATAAAGAACGTTTTTAGTAGATAATTATCTATGAAATAAATACTTTGATCGAAAATTGTATATCGTTGATTTTAAAAAACTCAGGGTTAACTGAATCCCTATTCTATATTCTTCTTTGTGCATGTAGAAAATCTTGCAATTATTCGGTTATCATACTCATGAAATATACCTTCGCCAGTCCGGGGTAAAACTTTTTATCCCCGCGCTGCCGTGTAATTTTTTTGTCTTAGAAGTATTGCAAAGTTAGATATCACATGCACCGCTTTGCTAATTTAAGAAATCATTACAAAGCCAAATTAAAACAGAAAATCCGAAACGAAAAACTACAAAGTATCGAGGATAGAAACTCCTATATATTTACTATATTTCAAACTCATTTAAAGTTTTTTTCTCAATCTGTTTGGAACAGCTAGCATGTGGGAGGAGATTTCTTTTAATTAAATCGAATTCTGCAAGGATAATATAACTACATTGTAAACATCCTAGCAAAGAGGATGTGTAGCAGTAGGGGGAGATTAGACTATATTTCAATAACCTTTGGGAGATCGGCAGTTTTGATGAATAGTGTTCTTTAAAGAAAACATTCGAAAATAATTTTTTTCTTTTATATCTTGAACAGATTACAACAACTTATTGAAAAGCTGTTGCAAGACTGAAAGGGCATCTATATCGTATCACATAATTGTTGTTTTTTCTTATTTTATTTCTATAATTATTTTTATTGGCTAGTAGCTATTATTTCATGGGGAAGGTCGAGGGAAGAAACCCATTAGTTTAAAGATTACAAGCAGAGGTCTTCGTTCCCGGATAACTCTTTTTAGGAAAACATCCTTTTGAATAATGATGTCCTGCGTTTTAAGGATTTTGTAGAGTGAAATAACTGTTTTGTAATAATAATGATAATAATAATAATAATAATAATTATTATTATTATTATTATTATTATTACTTACTTACTATTATTATTATTATTATTACTACTACTTCTGTTTTTATCATAAATAATAATCGTAATAACAATAACCAATAATATAAATTATTTATTATTTAACATCCATACACCAAAGGAGAGGCTGCCTAATATCACGAGCCGCTGGCTCACAATTTAAGTGGTCGACGGCAAAACTGGTTCGCGATTTAAGTGGTCGACGGCACAGATTTTTTGGCGTGAAAGTCGATTCTATGGAGGGAGAAAACTAAAGGTCCCCTCGGAGCGAGATTACAATTGGCAAATGTGCGAAGCTCATACACTTGTTAAGAAAAATAAGCCATAACAATCAGGCATGCATTACTTAAATACTGAACACGTATCTTTAATTTTGTAACGTTGTTGACAGTGGTTTTTATTTTGAAGGTTGAAAACTTTGAAGGTCATGCCTTTCTGAGTGAAAACGAAGCTATCCGGCTGTTGTCGGTGAATCTGCCCTTCAGTGTTTGCCAGTAGGGACATAGAATGCAGACGAGCGACTGAAGTTTTTCCAAAGTCTTCAGTTTCATTAGATTTCCTGATCATTAATCGATCAGAATTAATCATTGAACTGATCAAACCAAAATAAGAACTGGTAAGTGAATGAAAGTCTGGCTTGTGAAGTCAGCTCGGCAGCTGACAACTACTTTAAAACGTTGTTAAAGAAGCTAGGGGGGTAAAGGGGAGGGGCCAGCCCCCCTTTTTTAGGCGGCTGTGTGATTTCTTCATCTCTAATCTGGTGAATTTGCTTCATCACTATAAAAATATGCATTAGCAACAGATAGCGAAATCTGTTCAGTGAGTTATAGCACAACAACAAAGCTAGTAACAATAGGGGATTCAGGGCTCGCGTGCTGACAATTTATGGGGATGTGAGGTCGGCATCATAGTTTCAAAGCGTTTTTGCAAAAACAGTTTTCAGCAGTCTGCATATTTTTATAAGTGATTTGGTCAACTTCAAATTAAAGAAAAAAGTTTAATATTATGGCTGCGGGGATAGCAGAAGAAACTGGTAATTCTTCCTCGTCTAAGCTATTAGTCTGGGAAAATGGGCCACGGGAAAAATGAGCGCCGTACGTTGTTTCTTGCAGGGATTCGCTGTTCTTATAACTTCGACGCTTTATTTTCTTTTTTCCCAATCTGTTTTCAAGGAAAGGGAACATTTTCAATGCATTTTCTAGAGGAAAAAAAACTGAACTAAATAAACTTGCAAGTTACCACAATGTGTGGCTTTATAACAAACACAATGCAACGTAATGCAAAGGCCAAGGGTGCGAATCCCGTTATTTAATAATGATAACATTTTTTATACAGCGCTTATTATTCTTGCTAAATCTCTAACCGCTTTACAAGAAAATACAGGGCTCAAACAGTAGAGCACCCTAGATAGTCTGCTACAGCGGCTACATATATTTTATTAACTAAGAAATGCTCCAGTGAACGAGTCTATGTGAACCACAGCACTGGGATCACTACCCTGCTGTTTCCGATAAGTGTATGGCTCCTTTTAAGTCCCGCCAATATAGAGAGACTGGACCTACAGTTTTTACGTCTTTTGTAGGCTTCTAAAACAGCAAATCTTTATTCATGTCAGTTTTGCAGCTATTTAGGTCCATTTAATTTTTGTTTACTTTGTAGTAGAAATTCGTTTCATTTATTATATCTTTTAATTTTTCCTCCTTTTTATGTCGTTTTTAGGGTAGTTTCATTGTCAGGCAAATCTTCGATACGATTTACCAACACGGCAGTAGCTATCATATTTTTAAGAAATAACGGCTGTTTTCAGAATAGTTCTTTTTAAAGTAACTTTTAAATTACCATTTTGCCTCGTAACTTATTAAGTTGATCTCATGTGTTATATATTATAAACAGACCGAGTTTTTTGTTGTAACTATTCTAAAATATAACTATCTTAGTACTCGTCGGCTGACAAAAACTAAGCTGAACCTTTCACCGAAAGGAAACAAATAATGTCAAAACATTTTTTAGTTGTTAATTTTCATTTATTTTTGGCTTTAGTTAAACGACGTTAATTAAGGCCAGTAAAACTAAAATGTGGCTGGCATCGGAGCCACGCACCACCTGCTAAAAGGTGTCAAACACGCAGTGAGTGAATAAATAACATCAAGAGGTGATTTGGCCGTTTAGCCCGCTTTGACACCACACTCGTAATTACTGCGTCGCTTTGACGCTCAATTATTAAGGCCTAACTGAAAAGACTTCTATTTAAATATTAAGTGCAACGACTTGTTTTGCTAAGTATTACCATATAGGAATTATTAAGAGGCCACACGGAAACATGAACTATGTGGGAGAAATCTGTCTCAAAACGCCATTACTTCTTTCGATTTTTTCAATACATAACTGATGATGATTTCGTTTTACAGTGTTTGTATGAGCCTTCAAAATCCTTGAAAAATTCTGGAATTTTCTTTTTCTAGGCCTGGAAAAAGCGAAAAGCTGTTTAGGAAACAACTGTGTTTCTTGAATATAAAAAACACCTCGGTTGATCTTAACAAAACAGTAGTTGACTGGATACTAAGTAGTATACCCATCGCTTCCTTTGAAGAACAGAAACAATAAACGTTTTATTTTTCATCATCGTTCGGTGATTAAACATGAACACTAGCAGCATCCTATAAGAGACTCAGTTGATTTTGAAAGTTAAGCTTCACTAATAAAAAAAATCGAAGGTTTGTGAATGGTGAATGTGTCTCGAAATGAATCCTCTTGAGGCGCCCTAAAAACAGCAAAACTTAATTGCCATTAAAAACCTTGTTTTTTGTCTTTAAAAGGTGTATGAAGCCTGGTTTTATTTATCAGTTGATAAAAGCTAATGTTTTTGGAAGAAAACTGTTTAATGATAATGCAGCAAATTCATGCTGAGTCATCGATTGGTTTGACAATTTAGGTTTCACCTGCTGGAGATAAAAACCGCGCCAAAACTGATTGCCCTGTGCGTCTGCTTGACGCCACAATAAGACAGCGGTCTTTGTTCGTTAATGCCCGCATTCATGGTCTTTTTGCTTCACTGAATTGAATCTACGTAAGATTAACTTATCAGCTCAGCTTCTACTAGGAGCTAACCTGCGATGGATAAGTGTCCCGTCCAGGGGGAGTCAAAGATTCTCATCCGCTTAACGTTACAGAAACCGGAGATAATATGCGCCGGCCTAATGGGCCACTTACGCTCGTTAATGCCCCCATTCTTGTTTTGCTAGATTAAATTTAGGAAAAATTAACTTATCAAGGCGTTTTATTGATGATGTTTTAAAATTACTACAAATTTACGTGTCAAAACACGATTTTTTTGTGCAGAGAACTACTAAGACTAGTTATATAAAATGGCCACAACTACATTTAGACGAAAGTCTTGGAAAATTCAGGTCCAAAACTTTGTATTGAGTAGTTCTCTTAATTAATGAAGGACTTCAGCTACTTTTTGGAATTCAGGAAAAAAAGCAATGAACTTTTCATATGTACAGTGACATTCGAATAGGTCAAGCCAATTTTCATTTTACATTTTGTTATTTTGAATTTTAAACCATTTATTTAGAAAATAAAAAAATAAGCTTTTTTGTTCTATAAGACATTAATAGGGCGATAATCATAAAAACTTCACTCTTGAAGTTGAGTTGTGTTAATTAAAGTTCCTTTTACGAAGGGGTAATGCTCAAAACTTTACCGCCTTATGCACCAGTCATTTGAAATCCCCCGTACCCCCCCTGGGGAATACCCGGGGCATTCACTTTTTCCCTCTGTGCAATGCAGTGAAAGCCCTGCCTTCGGGGCAAAAAATAAAAGTGAACTCCCCCCGTTACCTTTCAAGCAGTTTATTTAGCTGATCATTTTCTAAAAAGCAATCCCCGCTCTAGTTCCCGAGATGTGGAGCCGAAGCTGTGATGAATTGAAGCGCTTCCCCTGTTCATCAGGGAACATAACATAGATGAAAATGGAGTGAATACCCCGCTATGTCACCGGATATTTCCCAGGGGGGGTGCGGGGGATTTCAAATGACTGGTGCATTACCCTCACTATTTACGACGATGAACATAGAAATTTCAAGTTTGAGTTATCTAAACTACAGTTGCTTTGAAAAAGGCTGCGACAAAGGCTAATGATCGAAACGTCAGCTTCTCACAACAACGAAACTAGCCCTTACACCAACATCTAAGCCGTCTCACCTATTAGTAGTCAATTGAGATGTAAATAAAGTCATTATTATTATTCTTTTGTTATTATCACTATAACCTGAATGCAGATGGCTGAGAGCTAGAAAATCAGTTCCTGTCAGCGGAATCTGTGTAATATATATGCGTTATTGAACAAGCGTGAGGTCAAGATGGCTGGATATTGGCCAAGTTCTTTTTTTTGCGTTATTAT
>JAOEHV020116049.1:0-14988 GCA_025447995.2 Isaurus tuberculatus | reverse complement strand
GATGACATCAACAGCAGTGAAATAAGCCTGGGTACGAGATTGCACAAACGTGACCCGACGAAAACTAATAAAAAAAAGAAACTCGATGCATTTTTTGACTCTGCCCTCGTGCAGAGTAATATAAATATCTCATTAACATTTGCATTTTCGATTATCCAGACTTCCAATTAACTGGACTGTTTACCCAGGTCGTAAAGTAACCAGATGACTGAAATGATAGTAGCAACAGAAGTTCGTAGTTGTCAAACTAGTAGCAACTGCAGCAGCAATAGTAATATAAAAGAACGAACAAGTGCAATAATAAGAAGCACAGGAGAATTATCATTACCCAATGAGGATAATAATATATTGGGGATAAAAATATTATCAACAACAACAACAACAATAATAATAATAATAATAATAATAATAATAATAATAGTAATAATAACAGAGACACAAGATTAATTAATCAAAGAAAGAAAAAAAAAGCTAATTAGTTCCGCATTGAGAGTTAGAGATTTTTATAATTAATTTTGATCATTTCAAATTCCACCAATTTTAATTTTTTAATTTATATAGAACCAATGAAGCTAGCTACGCCTTGCGCCTAGCCAAAGTAATTTATCTTAGCATCTGGCATAAAGAAGTTCCATACTGCCATAATAATAATAATAATAATAATAATAATAATAATAATAATAATAATAATAATAATAATAAAAATAAAAAGATAACATTTTCATTAACAGCCCATTTCCTGAGGAAATTCCTGTCAATGTAGTTATCGATGGGCGTAACCATAAAAACCTTATGAAACCTGGATAACTTTCTAGAATGACTGTCGTGGCATAGCTGCTAGCCCTAAGTCTGGTTGTGACTCGGCTAGTAACTAAAAATTTATCTGAAATCACAGCAAAAAACTCAATTCATAATAATAATATAACAACAATACTTACAGATAACCCAATGTTAAGAAACAGTCCACCCAAACTTCCACTCTCGCCATGCTCTCCGCCTTCCTTTCCTCCCATTTCAACAATACACAGAGCCTCAGGTAAGGCAGGGAGGGCCTGCATACTTAGGGGCTGTAGACAGTCCTGGAACACAAAAACGGATTTAGGAAAGGTACTTTTTATTAACTAGGCGAATTTTTGCTGACCTCATTCACAATCTGCTTAACTAGCATACAAACGTCAGTTTCCTACTGTAATTCCGTGTTTTACCTATTCGTCGATGAGTATAAATTTAAGACTTGGCTGGGAGACGTTATTACAAACTTTTAGATCCAACTGGGCTTATAAGGATAATCATAAGAAAGAGCTAAGGGACTTAAAAGAACCTTCAGGTATTGAGATTGAAATTATATGAATACAAGGAGCTGCTTACCTGGTATGGCTAGTATGAACATGAGCTTCGCAGAGAGATGGATAATCCTGTTAAGCAGGTTTTTAATTACTCTGTTTAGCAGGTTTTTAATTTAAAAGTAATGGGAACCTAAAAGTTAAGGGGGCGAACTAGAAAGACATGGATTCAGTTTGTAGAGGAAAATACGAGAAGGCAGCGTATTGTAAGTTACAATACTTTGGTTCTTTGCAAATAGAAAGAGAAAACAAAATGTTTACCCAAGCTGACAAAGAAAAGGGAAAAAAATAGTTGCTTTTACATATGAATCTATCAAAGACTTTTTAGCAAAGTTTAAGGAATAAAGCTTCACTTGTAGCAATGATACTAACTTGTGGGTCTAAAGAAATCACTCTGACTGTGTTGTCACTAAGCCCAACTGCAAGGAACTTTGACCTTTGCTCTCCAACTGGGACAGTGCCAAGTGCCATACATTGCACTTCGGATGACATTTCCTTGCGCTCTGTATATTCATTCAGTTGTCCAGCCTGATGAGTGATGTTAAAATAACAATGCAAATTAATGATATTAGACTGTTTTTTTTTTCACTCGCCGGAAGATCGAAAATCTAAGTGAATTCAACCAATGAGAAACCAAAAGAGAAAACTGGCAGGCAGACGGGAGAAACGAGGAATTGGGAGGCTGTATGCTTCTGCTCGCTCGCCCATTTTCTTTTTCGGTTTCTCATTCCACGAAAGCACTTAGATTTTCGATCTACCAGAAGAAGAAGAGACTGTATGTTTTAATAATCCCTTTACCTGATCAAGCTCAAAGTAAACAAGTTCTCCTCCTGTCAGTGCAATAACAACCTGAAAAAAGCACAAAAATATCATTGTTTTCTGCTATAATAAATGATGAAAAAAAAAAATACAAGATACATTTAAGCAAGTTTTTGTTTACACTTTATCCCTCATTACCATACATGCATTAGTTCTAATAAGGTGACAAGAATGAGAGTTCTTAACTTCAAAAGGGGTTAGCAAAATAAACGTCCTTTAAAGTGTGTATGACCGTTTTACAGTGTGGCTTTTTACTCGTGGTACCACGAGTCAACTTTTGGGTTCCATTTCTTTTTCTTTTTTGTTTTTTCTTTTATTTTCATGTCGCGATTAGCGATTCGGTCCAGTGACTGCCATATTTGGGATTTGTCCCCGGTCGCACGCGGTTAATGGCTTCAAGGGTTAAAATGCAACCGCACTTCAGTCTCCACTCGTACCACGAGTAAAGGCTTAATGAGCCTCTTGTTTTATTTATTTCTTTTTAACCTCATACTGTAAATATTTCATGCCGTAATTGAGCTTTAAACTTGCTAGAACAGCCGCGCCCTTTTAGGACGACCGAGCGCCAGGGAATGGTGGTGAAATTCATTAATGAGGTAAAAAAAGAAGAGAAATCAGGGGATATCCAAGAAATCGCACGTTGTTTTAAACATTTTCCCCACAGGTAAATACCACACATCTGGCAGGCATGTTTAAAACAGTTCTTGGATTTCCCCTGATTTCTCTTCCTTGTTCTACGTCATCAATGAGCGGTTTTTAAGTAGAACAAAATAAAATAAAATATAAATAAATAAATACTTTACTTAAAGTCTTTACAAGAGCGTGGTTCCCAATCTCCCTAGCCTCTCGGGTCCGTAGTGATGGGAGGCCTGAGTGATCACCACTAGGCAAACCTGACTCCCAGGGCATTGCTTTAAATTTCAATTTCAGTTGTGAAACCTCCACCACGAAGCTTTTCAGGTTTGCTTAACACTAGATAGTCTTAGTCCACTACAGCGGCTCACATAAATTATATTTGAATAACCAAGAAAAGCCCTCAGTGAAAGAGACACACCACAACACCAGCCTTACGACCCTGCTGTTTTCGGCAGGTGTGTCTCTCGCTCAAAAGACTCGAACCTTACCATTTACGATAACCTTGATCTTCAAATAAGTTTGTTTACACGTTTTACAATTGAATTCCAAAAATCATACCAAAAAGTCTTTCCTAAATAGAAGGAATCTCAGGCCTGAGTAAAAAAATTCCTAAAGTTCTAAGACTCCATGAAGATCCCGTCTAAAAGATACCTGTCTTGAGTTTACTGCACACTTGACAATCGTCTTCTTCCCTGGTGTCTTCCATTCATTAACACGTTTATCTGACCGGATATGCCGGATACCATCTGGATACACCTGCAGTAAGCAAGAACATACAATTGGTTCATCTGATCAGCGGTTTCATTATGGATTTGATCAAGAGGGCATCAGGCAACGACAGCCGGGCAGGAAAAAAAGCAAGATAGGAGATAGTAGCAGCACTAGGGTTTATATAAGTTCTCTTAAATGTTGAAAGCAGCGTGACTAGAACTTCATATACTCCGGTTGACAGGACAAAACATTATGGTTAAAATTTGAAGGAATTTTAAGGACTTTTAAAGTGTATATGAGAGACTTTTTTTGTTTTGGAATACTGGTATGAAACTATGAGAAAAAATATTTCCATGATTTTTAGCAGGCCGAAAGATGCTAAATTTCACTTCAGAAATTATCCAGGCACTGAGGCGAGATTTGGAGTCGTGGCGTCACTTGGTTTGATGAGAATCTTGAAAAACTGTTGCACCCAGTGTGTAACTAGTAATCCTAAAACTTTGGCCATTTTGCGCACTACAGTATAATTATTTCCCTCCGCAACTTACAGTTTTCAGCTGTTTTTCAGCCACCTTGCTGTTCATCAAACCAACTGACGTCACTAGCCGCGCAATCTTTGGGACAATTTTCAAGCCAAAATCCCGCGTACTTCAAATAAGCTTTTTAAAAACTATTTGTCACGCAAACAGTTTAATTTTAGTTATGAGGTATAGTTTGTTTACCCGTAAGCTGCAAACAGATTAATGCCTTAAATCCTTCACAGATAAAATCCCTTTTTGCTACTTTGAATTATAGCTACACTAGGTTTGCTTTGACCATATAATTTGATGGTCAAAGGTCAAAAGGGTAACAGCACTGGTCAAAGGTTGCGACGCACAACAGTTCGTTGTAAAAGGTTGCAAAGCGCGTAGGTTTATGGTCACTGGTCAAAAACGTAGCAGTTGCTGGTCAAAGGCAGCAAATGCCAAAGTTAGTCGTCAAGCATGCAATGGTCAAAAGTGAAAGGTGTTTCGTTCATCGCAAAATTTTCTAAGATTTGACTGAACCGGAAATGTTGTAATAATTAGTGTAAATGACGCACATCATAGAACTAAATCAGCCCCTAAGAAAGCACACATTCAACATTACCTCATGAACTAACTCAAGAGACACCATCGAAGTAAATATTGAATATTTTCCATTAATCCCATTTTTGAATACTCTAAACCTCCTGTAATAAAATCCCCTGTATATCGTGTATAGGATATTAAAGTGAGCGTCATTTGGAACCGTTGGTATATCTCTTGAGTTAGTGATACAAAAGATATCAAAGAATAACAGTTTTTGATCAAACGATATAAATTGTTTCTATCGGCAATCCAAGGTTGCAAAGCATTGCAGTTGATGATCAAAGATCGCAAAGCAACAAAGTCGGTGGTCAAAGGTTGCAAAGCGACACGGTTGGTGTACAAAGGTTGAAAATCATCACAATCGGTAGTAAAAGGTTTGCAAGGAGCTAGGGTTTGGAGTAAAAGCTCTCAAAACGTCACGGTTTGTGGTCAAAAGTTGCAAGGTGGAACAGTTGGTAATCAAACATTACTGTTACTATTGCTAGTCTATAAACAATTCTTCTCTTACCTGTAACAAGGCGTCTTCACCTAACTGGGAGCACGAAAGTGTAGGTGTTGTACCAAGAAAACCACTGTCTGTGACTTCCTCAACAGTCTCACCAATAGATAGTACCAGGGTGGCGTTAATGAAAGAAACAATGATGTAAGCGTCGTATTCATCTGAAATGGGGATGACAAAACTACAATCAAAACTTGAAACTCATTCTTGATGCATAAAGTCTTATAGTTTGTCTGATAGTATGATGGTTCAAGGCCGTCATTTGTTGTTGATAACAAAAAACAGATTTTCATCAGCGGCGCTTATTTGAAACACGAGCTTTTGCAATGCAAACAAGGTAACAAGTTTTCTCCTGTAATGAGAATTTATTTTGCAAATTTACATTGAGATCAATGAAATAGCAAATACAACATCAATTGGGGATTCAAATACCAAAATGGTCTCTCTATTCTTTTTCTTTTATATCCGTCAGTTAAAATGGTCTACATGTTTGAAATTAGCACAGCATCGACCACTGGGGTGAGGCGCTTATTCAGGGGCGGTGCTTAATTAATTTTTTGTCTCACTGGTGCGGCGTTTATTCGAGTAAATACGGTAGTTTTCATTTGTAAATTAATTAGTAAATAAGGAGTATTTTGATACTGTTTTGATTAAATTACCGGAAAGAACAAAACAGAAGGTAGATCCTTTTACCTATTCAAATTTTGAGAAAAAGGGTATTTCCATGAGCCATGAAAAGGGAATGTCTAAATGTTGTTGAAAAGGTTGAGGTAAAATATCGAGATGCTAGAGAGATGTTTAGTATTGAAGAGCGGAGGGCAAATGTGCTGTATAATTTAATGTGTCAATTTCCTTCTGCATATGGAGGGAGAGATCAAGGTGACTTACTGAAATCTTGAAAAAAACATGGCAACAATTTATGAACCTGGCTTGAAGCTTAGGAGTGTCAAAGGTCAATAATCAGGATAATCTGTGGAGTTAATCTTGCAGATAGAATGTTAACTGCTGAGCTTCTGAAGCAGGCAGCGAGGAAGTTTTTAAGATGGTGTGGAGATGTGCTTTTAAGGGAGATTTATAACCCTGTTAGGCAGGTTCGTGATTTAGAAGTGAAGGAGAAAAACGTTTGGGAGACTAAGAAAACAGGAGCCCTGGGACAAAGTTTAGAGTGCGGGGGAAAATTCGGTAGCTGGGGGAGGGCAGAGGGCAGCTCCACAACTACTTGAAAGATATTGATATAGTGTGTATAACTAGTAGTGATGCTTGGATCGTAGCAAATGAAAGAAGCTCTGTATCAGGAAAACAAATAAAAACTCCAGCATGCTGGGAAAAGGAAATCAGAGTTGTTGTTGTTGTAATAATAAAATCACCTGAGGCTGAAGTCTTGACTGTTCCAACAGCGTTTGGGTTACCAGGTAACTCAGAAACGGCCATCTCTGACACCTGAAACAGGATAGAAAGGGGTAAGAACAAACAGTAGACGCTCCTGGGGGCTTATTTAATTCTGGGGTAAGAAGGGGGGGGAGGGGGTCTTACGAAAAACTCCAAACTACCAGTCTTCTAAAATCTCACTCATCTTTAATAAATTTCGTATACAATATGTATTAGTAAGTTCGTTGTTGGCACAACCTCTTTTTACTTAGCATTAAATTCAGATTGCTAGGCAAGTGTGCAGGACAGGCATTGTTCATACAAAGCTAGGGGAGAGATTATTATGAACTTGAGGTTTTTGATGGATGGGGCTTATTAGAGAGAGAGGCTTATTAGAGAGAGGGGCTTATTAGAGAAGGGGGGCTTATTAGAGAAGGGGGATTATTTAATAAAGAGAAGGGGGCTTATTAGAGAAGGGGGGCTTATTAGAGAAGGGGGATTATTTAATAAAGAGAAGGGGGGCTTATTAGAGAAGTGGGATTAATAAAGAGAGGGGGAGGCATATTAGACATTTAGGGTACATAAAATTTTGACTGCCACATTTGAACTTTTTGCAAAGAAAGAACTGGACCTCAATATATAATTTCGTTCATTTTAAAAAAAAAGTTATTGCAGTTGCTTTTTATGCTATAAAGATAACAAATAATATAACTGGATCAAAAACTCTACTTTGTCATGCACCATTAAATGACAAAGTGCAGACACTATGTTACAAAACTAACAGGGATTAATTATGTATTAATTATGACACAAACATAACTGACTTTCAATTAATTAATAGGATTTATTACAGTCTACGTCTCTCTCTAAGAAATATATACAAATAAAATACACTACAAAAGTTACATTGAAGTCTGTCTGTGAGTCAAAAAACACAACATACTAATGTTAAATGTAAAAAAAACAACCTTGTTTCTTGCTGCATGTCTTAGGGGATTTTGAAAGCTTGTGAGATTTTCTATCTTTTTGGTAGAAAACTGTTTGACAATAATTTCTCAGCACATCATTGGTTGTTTACATCTCTTTATTCACCAGTTAGAAGCCAACATAATGGTTTAAGTCAAATAGACATCTTGTCCTCACAAGACAACAGCCCTGGTTTTGGTTTTTGTACTCATGGAGTTTTTGTCCTGTAGTTCATTCATCATTTGCCTTGGGTTTAAATGTTAAAAAGCCACTGACAAAGGAAAAAATAATTGATAAAACTCAAAAAAACAAAACCATATATACCTCCAAACCATGCCTCATAACCCTCATTGATGATCGAGGCCCCCTTCCACATGCAGCATAAAGCTGAGGAGTATCCTCATTTGCTAAATCTGCAATCTGCAAAAAAGTACAGTTGCATAATTAGGTCAAGAAATAAAATTTCTGTGTTAGGGGCAGTGAAGGGACAGATTTTAACACAGGTGATCTTGGTTCAAATCTTGCTCTAGACCCTGAATGTAAAATTGGTCCTTGGTGAGCCCAGGGTCAAACCGACCAAGTTTAGGAAATACCCAAACAGTTTGCCTCAAAGCAAATAGGGCCCTTAGGTTGTGGGAAGAAATCGACAATTCACTTTACAATGGAAGTGAGTTCTTTCTATTTTTGTTTATTCAATCAAACTACGAGACACACCACAATACAACTCCAAGTATCTGCTTAGCCCAGCCATTTTGTAGAATGATCCAAGGATCACTTAGATGACAGAAGCAATGCATCATTAAAAATGTTGTTCTGAAGTCTTCTTCGGTCTCTTTCTCCATTTATAAAGTAAATCTTTTTTTTCTGAAAAAATGAGTGACCACTGTTGGCTTTCATCAAATGGTTCAAAAGGTTCAATTTCTACTATTCAAGCCAAGCAAAATGAGTAATTTAAAAATAAAAGACCGTTGGGTATTCTTAATTTTTGTGAAGTTGTGTTTATATGCAAAATAGCTTCTGACCTTATCACACAAACAAGAGAAAGATACAACGCATTGCCAATTAAGTTATTATGCTCAAAATGTGATTGAATGGATGTTTGCAGTCAGATCTCCTCAGCCACCACAATTTTGAACACTTTTAAAATAATTTCTCTTTTAACCACATAGGAAACACTTTTAAAGCACTGTCAAACCTGGCAGGTCATAACTGGGGCTAAACTCTCTACTTCATCAACAACAACGAGATTCTTGAGTGGACGAGGACTGAAGTAGAATGTGGTCCCTTCTTCTAGTTCCAATGCACTGGAAAACTCTGGTTCATCATCGTCATCACCAAGATGTGCAATCTGGTACAGGTAACTGTTAGATTGAAAATTCTTTTATAATTTGTTTTTCATAAAATACAGAATTATATTTCTCTTGTAATGAAATGAATTGAATGGAGAGAGAAATATATTCCTATGTGAACAAGAGACCTGGGTACTAGTATGGTGTTGTATATTGAGCTATGGAAGCATGAGAGCTTCAGTGTGGTCTAAGCTCGTTAGATGTTTAGAATAGAATACTAAAATTTTATATAATTTTGTGTATTATGTTCGGCATCTATATGTGCCTGAATATTGTTGAATTAAACATGTACAGGTCTTGGACCTGACTGGGCAGTCAGTTGTTGTTTAGTGACTTGAGTGAACTTGAGGAACTATTTTGGTATTTAAAAACAACTAAAAACTACAACACATGTATTGAGTTATCCAGAAACTTATTGCTTAATATTAATGACATTAGTCTTTATTCACAATACTGAATACAGGAATATTTTTACATTGCATTGTCTGCCTTGGAGGCAAAATAGAAAAGAGTACAGCTATAGAATCAGAGAGAGTTTCTTTTTATTTCCATGGATTAGAGAAAAAAGGTGTGCAAATTTTGATTGCAACAATGATCACCGATATCCCAAGTGAAAAACAAAAATCTTTACCCTTTAGGGGCATTAAAAAGCATGAGAAAAAATGCATCTATTTTTTAAACCCAACAATCCATTTGTACAGCAAACAGTCACATGCCCAAATCCATTGACATTTATCTGTATCAAAGGATAGTTGACTGCATTTTTGTAATAACAGTGACCAGTCAACATCAGGACTTAATGGAGATAATAATTACAATTGCTCTTGCACACAAAGGATTTTTTTTTTTTTGTTGAGTTTAAATGTTTCCGGTCCTCTTGGAAGAGTTTCCCACAAGTAGTACAACTTGATTTGAAAAGATGTCCCAATGTTGCCTTTTTTCTTGTTTTCTTTGTATTCAAAACACTAATTATGAGGTGGTCTTTTTCAACGTTTTAACTCATCTGAGCATCCTTTGAGGTAAAAACTAAGCAGCTGATTTTCTTTAGTGGGTTTACCTCCTTCAATTAAGTGATTTGTGACTAGAAAAAGTCTTAGTTTCTTTTCCCCATGTCTGTTCACATAACTAAAATTTATTGGGAGTAGTTATGAGAATTTAAGACAATTCTCAATCTGTAAATATTGCCTAGCCATTAAAACATTTTGCAAAATTTTTGTTTGTAATAACATTGTTTAATGGTAGAATTAGAACTGGTACATCATTTACCTCTGGCAAAATAAAAAGAAACTTGCTTCAAATCTGCAGCTGTAAACTTTTTCATCTATTTGCCTCATTGAAGAACACATGACAGAGAAAATTCCCAAATGAATGTTTTTATCAGGCATATAGAGTGGCGGTGGCAGAGGGGGGGGGACCACCCCCCCAAAAATAATATTGGGGGTGCATCGCCCCCCAAAAAATCATGTTGAAGCCCTTAATTAATTATGAATGTGATCCTTGTATCAAAATCTACATGTCAAAATGCAGGAAATAGCATCTCAGAGGGGTTAAAAATTCAAAATTTCACGGGGGAGCATGCCCCAAGACCCCCTAGCTTTCTCACACCTTTGGTGCCCGAAATCTTCCCCCCTAATCAAAATTTGCTGCCGCCGCCTCTGATATATGATCACGATTAAAGGTTAATGAAGTAAAAGATGAATTGCTGTACCATCTGATACTATAACTGAGTGCACATTTTTAAATCAAAACTTGTTTTTGCTTTGTTTTAGTGAATAGTTATAAAGTATTTATTTTTCCTTTTGTGAAGTATAGAGTGGTTACTGTTGAGAGTTATTGGTAATATGATAGTAAGTAAAAGACAAAACTTTTTAGTTTAGCAAATGTTCATTTTTTGGTTTTTTAAAACTGCATTGGAGCAAGTTACAAAAATTATTTTTATTTCTATAAAAGATTAAAATTATATAATTAATATATTTTTTAATTAAAGTGAATTTAGCATAATTGCGTAAAATCAATGCCTCTAAACTCAGGTTGTTTTTAATCAATATTCACCATATTTTACATTATTAAATGTTTTGAAGAATGTACACAACATTTTTGAAAATTTCATGTTAATCTGAATGTAGCTAAATTTAAAGAAAACTAATTTTCTTTCTTCACGTTTTCAAAGAGCTGAGCATTGTTAATATCCAATAATAAGGTAACGAAATAAAGTAAGAAATTGTTACTTCTTACTTTGTCATCTTAGAATTCATTTAAAAGTTTACTTACTGGTTTCCAAACTCTGATGCCGTAAACAGGAAACCTGTTTTTAACACATTCATTGCAACCGCCACTGGTACAGTGTCAAAATATTTCATTCGTATCTCAGTCACCTAAAATGTTAGTTGTAAACTGTTAATTGATTTCTTAACATAGTTAACAGCGACTCAAATTATTCATGTCAATTAAACCACTCAGGAAAGAAAATTTTGATAATGCCACTGTAAGTATCCTCACGATTATAAAAATTTACTTTCATTGGTTTAGTTTGTAAAACACCAGACTACCAATTTGAAGGCCCTGAGTTTGATCCCCTACTCCAAAAACCATGGATCAAGATTACAGTGTATTCCAAAGTTTCTATAAGAAGACTTAACAGAACCAACACACTTGTAGATAGGTGAAGGGTTATGACCAAATGTTGTGATTTCTCCTAGTCACAGAGAACATTTATCCTTAGAATAAAATAGTTTAAATTTATATGTGTGATAAAGTCCTAAAAATGGCCCAAAAATATTTTAAAACATCAGTAGTTTAGCAATTGACACTTTGATAGAACATTAAATTGCCCATTACGTAAGTTGACTGCTTTCTCTGTTGTAGCACTCACACCTCTCTGATCAAGTTCAATATTTAAACAAAATAATAAACTGTTCAGTGTTACTAGGTGGGAAACTTTTAAATGCTTACCATTAAATTTGGCAATGCATTAAAAAGCTAAATCCTTTTCCGAGCCTTGTGGCCCATTGGAGCCGGCCTCTCCAGTTTCCATAGTGTTAAGCAGATGAGAGTCATTGACTCCCCCTGGATGGGACATTAATCCATCGCAGGTTAGCTCCCAGCTGAAGCTGGTACTCATTTACCGACCTCGTAAGGATGGAAAGCTGAGTAAGTTTTGGTGTTAAAGAAGGTCACACAAAATTTTATGCGACTACCCAAAGGAACAGAGCTCTCTTACAACCTTCTCTTTCTTTCCATATGTTTTTCTGTCCCTCTTCCTTTCTTTCTCTCCTCTCTTCTGTTTTCTAATGACATGGTTTTTTTATACTGCTTTTAAGTAACTCAATACATCTAAAATTTCTTGACATTTGAGACAGTGTTGACAGTTTTAAGGTGGTTGCATGCAGCAGCTGATTCTTAAACAACAAAAGTGAAAATTATAATTTTTACAGCTAGAAAATGCTAAAGTTTTAGTGAGTGCTTTCATATAATTTCTTTTTAAGTTAGCCTTGAAAACTGGGAAAACTAGCGAACAGTTCTACATGAGTAGAACACCCAAGATATAAATATGTTTGTTTCACTGTCTGAAAAGTGGATCAAGGGAAAGAACAAAACAGGGTTTGTACTTAGATAAGGCTGCTAAGTACTTTTACAAGTGTTTGTTATCTTAAGTAAATGCCATGTCCAAGCGACTAAGAATTTGTTACATAACAAATTCATTGGTTTCTCATTAAAAATTGTGGCTATGTCCTTGAATGGGTGATACTCAAAAAGTAAGAAAACTTGGCTTTTAAAACTTTGAACACAAAAAAAGTTTATAAACTCAATTCTTTTAACATTAAGTTTTCTAATTTCTTTATTCAAAGGCAGATAAGCTGGTAATGAATAAGAGACAGGAGCTCAAAAAAAAACTTTTACCATTTCATCCTCAGTTTCAAGTGTTACTTTGAAAATATCTCCTTGTTCAGTTTGAATCAGGAAGAAAAACATTGACTGTAAAAAACAATAGAAGTTGTCAATATTTTATAATACCACATGCTGTAAAAAAAGCTTCAAATCAGGACATCAATTCATGGCACAGTCAGCTAAATAAGCTTGATTTGCAACTTTTTTTTCAATATTGGATTCAGCATTCTCGCCAGGGCAAAACATAAAGGTGCAGAGCCCTTCTGTTTTCCCCAGTGCCCTTTTGACTTTTTCAGCACCCTCCTGATTTTTCCATCGCCCTTCGGTTTCTTTTTTATAATTCCAACCCTATTTTATGCTGTAAAATTGATAAAAGTAGCCAGACTTCGATTTTTCTTGAAATTGGGCATCAAAATTTATTTGATTGAGTGAATCTGTCATGCAAAAGCGTATAACTAAGTTATATTAATTATTAGATTTCTATTTTTCAGTTAAGTTCTTTAATGCCTGAAAGAAATAAATACAAAATAATGTGTCAAAACAATGATTTTCCTTTTTTTTGTATGCAAATTATATGATTGTCTCATTATTATACAAATTAGGCACCCTTCTGTTTTCAAGACTTAGCAAGAACACTGGTTGCAATAGCAAAAATGGCATCTTTTTTGGTTTGCAACTTTTTTTCAATATTGATTTCTTGGGAAACACGATTTAATCAAAACTAGGTTAAAATGATAAATCATTGCCCTAACTAAGTGAAGTAAGATGCTGACAGTTTGAGCATTAGCCCTTCATAAGAGCAAGGGAATTCTGGGGCCATGGATGAGAAAATTGCTATAAAAACACATTTTTAGGATTCAAATAGAAATAATGTAGGTTGATAATGAAAAATTACTTAATGTTTGGGAGTTCAACTTCCCTTAAATACAGATTTAAAGAAGTATGAATATGCTTACCTTTGTTCTGTGAGTGGCACTACATACAATAATCATACTCCTTTCAGCATCATCAAGGTCATACTGTTAGGAGGTCACAGATTATATTTTGTTTTTAGTAAATTTATCACAGGAAACAAGAATGAAGACAGAAGAAAGCCCTAACTATACTGCTGACAGAATAAACAGAACAGATGGTCTTAAAGTAAGTTCAAAATCATAATAAAGATGCTTTAATTTACACATTTTATTCAAGCAACAGGTTTACAAGGAGACTCATTTTCAAAGTGGACACTCAATTACAACATAAAGTCGTATTTCAAAACTAAAGTTACTAAGGAGAGTTAAGTGAAAGTTACACCTCAATGTTGGGTATTACTATTGTTACAAGTCTAGAAGATTTCATACTTTATTGAACACTCAACAAAATTACTCAATTCTGATTGGTTGAGAGTAGTACAATTTAATCCCAATTAGTATTCCGCAGGAGTAAAATATCAAGTTTCCACTGGAATGGGCCATGAGCACAATCACGAGCAGCACATTTGTAGATCAACAAAAAAATGATCAACAGTCACTTCGCAATTTCAAGAATGTGCTCCAAAAATAATAATCTTCAATTATCTTGTTTTCAGTGTTACACAAACTGAATTTGCGATTTGCCACAATTCTTCATTTCAATGACTCTAAAGATATTCAGTGCAACAGTATTGAAAAAATTCATGATTTTGTTGAATGTATTAAATAAATTATAAAATATCATGCAATTTTCTCATACAATTCATGATCAATACTAGATACTTAAGATTTTGAGAACTTTCAAAGTCACTTGTACCTATTAATCACAAATTGTACTGAGGTTGTGTGACTTCCTATACAAACCATTTATATTAAACTACAATTTAGAAAAGTATAGGACTGTTAAAAAACATTAAGGACCAAAACGAACTAAGCTTGAAATTTTGAATTACTAAAACTTTGTATTGAAGTGCCAAAACAGACAATAAAATTTACCCTGCGCCTTGGGATTGGCATGCGAATATCAGGTTGATCTCCAAAATTCTTGTAGGTGAGGTAGTTTTCTGAACATATTAACACTCCACTCGGACCATCACTCCCACCAGGTACTGAAAGTAAAAACAGAATTTTGATAACCAAGTTTACTCTTACTAATACAGGCCTTCAGAAATTGCACAAACAATCATTTTGTTCATGCATCAGTTATATGCCAGTTCTGTTTTGCATAACCAATATTAGTATATACAAACTCAGCGACCTTGACGATATACCAGGGTTGTCCACAGGTTTTGAAGTAGCTGGAAATAATTTGAAAGTAGCCGGAGAGTGACTATGGAGCGCCAGAGG
>JAOEHV020115938.1:0-15000 GCA_025447995.2 Isaurus tuberculatus | reverse complement strand
AATTACAGTTGCTCTGATGAAGGACTAACGCTCGAAACGTCAGCTCCTTACACTACTTACGGCGATGATCATAAAATTTCAACCTTGAGCTGTCTAAATTACAGTTGCTATGACGAAGGACTAACGCTCGAAACGTCAGCTCCTTACACTACTTACGGCGATGATCATAAAATTTCAACCTTGAGTTGTCTAAATTACAGTTGCTATGACGAAGGACTAACGCTCGAAACGTCAGCTCCTTACACTACTTACGGCGACGATCATAAAATTTCAACCTTTGGTTGTCTAAATAACAGTTGCTCTGATGAAGGACTAACGCTCAAAACGTCAGCTTTTTACACTACTTACGGCGATAATCATAAAATTTCAACCTTTGATTGTCTAAATAACAGTTGCTCTGATGAAGGACTAACGCTCAAAACGTCAGCTTTTTACACTTCTTACGCCGAAGATAATAAAAATTTCAACCTTGAGTTGTTTAAAAAAAAGTTGCTCTGACGAAGGGCTAACACTCAAAGCGTCAGTTTCCTACTCTACTGAAGGCGGTTATTACACATTTCAACCAAGAGTTGATTTAATAACATGTTTTACCTGCTTGAAGACGCATTTAAAAAATAAAACAATTACCTGGTGAGTGATTCGGCGGCAAGGAGACATGTTTTATCCGTAGCAGTTGTAAACTCTTCTACCGTAACAGGGTCGTCATCTGGTAGTGCAAACAGTGTCATACTACCAACTTCTAAAAGTAACAGTTCAATGCGACACTCCAGAATATCTTTCACCTAAGTAGTATAAACAGTATAGACTAATTAACATATAGAACAGCCTAAACCGTGCTCCGTACAGTAATAAAGCACGCGGGAACTGACGAGGACACGAGAAAAGTGTTGAGAGAAAACGAGGCGTAGCCGAAATTATCAGAAATCAGGATTCCCATTTTCACATACGACAAGTTCTAAAATATTATAAACCAAGACAGAGTTTATACCTAAAAGCGTTTTTTTAAACTTCAAACTGCTTCTTTCTATTTTGAAAGAAGATACAAGTTCAACTTAGCTAATTTGTCAAAAACCAAGCGTGGATCAAAGATCAAGCATGGATTGTCAATTTCTGCTGTTGAAAGTTCCCAAAATCTTGTTTTGTTAGTTTTCTGCCCTTTACTAGAGCCGCTTGTAGTAATTTGTTTGTTTTACCAGTCAAAATGCAACTGGAAGTCAGGCAGTTCCATCTCGCCCTCGGACGCCATTTTGTTTCCCTTGAAAAAAGTCATAGTTGTCATGGTAGCTATCACTCTATACTCTGATAAAGCACGGTTTTTGACCAATCAGAGCGAGCGTTATATCAAATCTATATTATAATAAGTAGTAATTATCTTTACTGTGACTGAATTTGATCCAAGGTTATTTTACAAAAGCTAATTAAGTACTACTTATTAACCGAGAGTGAGGTCATTAATATACAGGGCCATCTCAGACCGGGTCATTACAACAAGACAGAGGTCTGAGATTTCCCTGTAATGACCGAACAGCCGAGGTTTATAAGTTATTTATTTATATAGCCTTTAGTCTATTTTCGGAAGAAAACGAAAAAAAACATATGAAGTTAATTTCCATATCCGCTTGCACGCGCGCACTCATTTCAGATGATGTTCACTCAGTCGAATGGGCAGTCGTCTTGAAAAACAGGCAAAAATAATGTCTTCAAAAATGAACAATCAAAAATAAGTCTCATAATGACCGGTAATTACTGGGAAATCTCGCCCTCCCAGCAGCAAATCAGATTGCAGGAAACTATCTAGCCATATAATAAAAAGTCTTAAAAAAAACTGCTCATCTAAACATATATACTTAGAAAAAACCGAATTCGTACCTCCTTTGCGAGTCTGTGCAGCGCTCTCACGGCACGCTGAATGTTATCAACAACTGGAAAATGAATCCATATGAGAACAATAGTTACGATAGAAGATCTCAACAACGGCAATGCAAATTGGAAATATTTTTTTCTGAAAATGTTTTATGAATAATCTTTTTGGCACTGGTTTGTAATTAATAATAAACTCTACCATTTGTCTTCTACAAACCAAATACTCAGAAAAAAAATCTGAGCCCATGACGGGATTCGAACCCACGACCTTCCGAACACCGGGTGGACGCTCTATCCACTGAGCTACAAGGACTCTTAGGAGAGCGAGGTCATTTGTTATGTTCTTAAATAGAAAATGTTTTGCTTCAGTTCACTTTGGTGAGATGCAATCTCAGCCCAATTTTTAGACTCCTTTTCATGATTTTCCTCAGCTCTGCCGAAATTTGAACATTTGTGTGAACTTCTTTTCCGCCAAAGCTTACTCAGCTTTCCATCCTTATGGGGTCGGTAAATGAGTACCAGCTTCGGCTGTGAGCTAACCTGTGATGGATTAGTGTCCCGTCCAGGGGGAGTCAGAGACTCTCATCCGCTTAACAGTACGGAAACCGGAAATAAGCACCGGCTTCATGGGCCACTAGGCTCGTAAAAGGATTTAGCTTAGCTTAGCTACAACTTGTTACTTGGGACAATAGTCAAGTGATGAAAAAGGACACGTGTTAAATCTTAATTATTTTTAAAGGATTTAAACTCACAAGAAGAAATATTTAGAGACGTCCAGTTTAGCATGGTAAGTCCAGGTTTGATTGTCTCTTCTACTCGGTTAATAAATGGCTTCATTAAAGGTAAAACTACTTCAGGGATGAAGGCAATAGTCTGGCGGTATTCTACAAGAACCTCGAGTAATCTGCGAACGAAAAAAACTCAATTAACTTCTTCAAGTTTCAAATAAAAATAATAATAGAAATAATAGTAATGATAATGATGATGATGATAAAGGTGAAGATGAGGATGACAATTATGATGATTCTGATGATAAAAATGATGAGTTTGACGATGATGATGATGGTGATGATGGTGATGATGATGATGATGACGAAATGATGATGATGATGATGATAATAATGATGATGGTGGTGATGATGGTAATGGTGATAATGATGATGATGAACCGGAAATTGTTGCCTATAAAAAGAAAAACAGAATGTTGCATAATTGGTGAAGTGTGCACGTTCGACATGACGGTGAAGGATAAGCAACAGGAAAAACTTCAGAAAATACTAACATTTGAAAAGAGAAATCAGCAGGGTTTGGAACTGTCGGAAAGTATTCATATACCGATTTTAACTGAAGTATTAGGAACTGTTGGAAAAGACAAAGTCGAACGGCTGAAAACAATAAATATGGAGGAAAAACTTAAATTTTGGAATTGTAAGTTTGATACGCTGTATTTTCCAAATGTGCAAAAAAGAATTTTCATCTCATAGAAACTTGAAATTAGTTTAAGAGTTTAAAGTCTTTACCCGTTGAACAATTGTTTTATGTTCTCCTCTTTAAAAGAAAGCTCTTGAGCTATTTCAGGAATCTGAAATAAAAGAAATAATATTCTTGGTTTTATATTGTTTAAACACACTGCAGAGAAGTTACAACTGTATTTTGGTAGCTGCAACTAGTTGATACTAACATGCATCTACTATCAATACTTTTGGTTATTTTTCCAGCCACATCCAGGCACGTACGCAGCTTTTCCTGCGGTGGGGGGGGGGGTGCACTTTAAGCTTGAGCGGACCTTAGGTTATCAGTCCTTAAAATATGATATCTAAACAATTCTGATATCTGATATGTGTAACAACAATATGAATAAGGAAACATGAAAAAGTCGAAAAATATCTACTATATAAATTGTAGTCCCGACCAGAACGGTTGTCCACTTTCTTTCTTTTATTTCATCCCCTTTTGATTTTTCTTATCTTGCCGTATCTGATTTGACTGATGAGCGGACCTTTTTATCAGGTGGGGGGGGGGGTGCACGTGCACCCGATGCACCCCCCTGCGTACGCGCCATACATCCCACAGGCATTACGCTTTTACTGTTTCTTACTATCCTGTGTGAAAAACGAAGCAAGGGCCCGGTTGTTTAACCCTTTCAGCCCCTGAGCCCCAGACACTTTATCAACATCTAACTTCTCTCATCATAACTCAAACAAAAATAACTCAACTTGTAATGAGAAATAAGGAATTGATCAATTGGAATAAGCTGTTGAAGTTAAAAAGCCAAATTCTCCCGAAATACTTGTACAGAAAGTATCGACATCAGTTGGGAGAATTTACCAACATGTCATTTGTCGTGTTTGGGGCTTAAAGTTTTAAAACTTCTATTAGCGCTAACCCACAATTAAATTCGATAATCGACGATTAAAATCTAACCCACAATTAATTTGCTCAAAAGCCGATAAGCGTTAACCCTAGGTTAAAATCTGATTAAATTTCGATTAACTTTAATCCTTGAGGTGTGTTAAATTTCTAATTGGTTAATTAGTGCTGACAGCAAAACGTTTCTTCAAAAAAACAGAAGAATTTATCTTTTTTATCACCAAAAAGAAGACTGTTTGGCATGAAAAACATTCCGTTGTTCTCTTTTCGGATAAAAACTATGATCTTGATTGAAGAGTTGCTTTTTTCTTCAGTTTCTTATCCTAAAACTCTATGCCAGTTAATGCAGTCACACATAGGAACACGAATCCAATGGCTCTTCAGTAAATAGGTAAAACTAGTAGAAAACTATCAGAACTAAACAAATGTAAACAAGATGGCGGAACTCAATACGAACGGAGAGTCCTGGGACTAGTCAGTACGCTAACAGAGAGAATTGCTGACTAACAAACGAAGGTCACTGGCGCTACATTTTCATCATCACTTAGTTAATCGGCTCATTAATCGACGTTTGAGCAATAAATTTTTAAGCACCTATTAACTAACTCTGTGTTAAGGAATTTAATCCGTGATTAGGCTTAATCGAGGGCTAACTTAATCTTAAGCTATAGATTTAAGGGGTAATGCCCTCTACAAATGTGGCCTAGTGCCCATATTAGTGGCTTAAAGTTTGATACTAGTATGTACTACCTTACCTGCATTTATTATTTAAGCCACATCCCACAAGCACAACGCTTCACTTTTACTTAGTATCCTGTGTGGGAATCTGAGCCTGATTGTTAGCTATACCATGCTGATGAAGGCCGTTAAGGCTGAAACTGCTGTGTTAATAAGATCTAGCACAGGCAGTTAACCCGTCAGTGGGTAAGCCCTGACGTTCTTCTACACGAAACTGCTGTCCATTGCTGCTAACATTCAGACTCACCATTATTTATAGTAAATTTAAGTAGTACCTTAGTTTCCATAGTAGTTGAAAAAATATGACCATAATGCAGTTACTGGCTTTAATCGTCACAAAGTTTATAAAAAATAACTAATAAATGACGTACTTGTTTTCGGTCTAAGACGTCATTTCTCCAAATATGGCAACTAATTGCAGGTTATAAAGTTATAGAATTTGTTGTAGGAATAAGGCCAATCAGAAACCGAGAAATATTTTGAATGAAAATTATTCTAATTTTTTTTCAACCTATTTTTTTTCACGTGGTTTTTTGTTTATTACGTTAACTTTTCATTGACTACGTATTACGTACTTCCAGCTTAAAACGACGCATGCACTTGACTTCTTCAATGAGTTCCAATACTTGAGGATCAAAATTCACAAATAATTCCTAAAAGAGATAAAATAGAAAAGAATAAAAGATGTCTTACAAAGTCAAAGCTATAAAAATTAACACTGAAAAAAATCTAATATTTACTTTTCTGAAATTAATATACATCGAAATCACTCAAAAATGCATACTGTAGATGTTAGGGGCTGACCATTTAATTAGGGGGGGTGTATTTTTTTTCCGCAAGATTTTTTTTTTCATCCATGGGGTGGGCAGGATTTATTGTGGGCAAAAGTTATTGATTGTGTACAAAGTGATCAGCTTAAGCAACGGCGAAGCCAATCGAAGCTCACAGACTTTTTCAAAACCATCCGAAGTTGCTAATGAGTAACGTGTTGTAAGCTACAACATCAAAGCCTAGTTTCCATATGATCGCTCACGATCGCCGCATCGCTGGTATCACTGATGTGTAGGATCGCTCACGGTCGCTATCAACTTCTTACACGTGTTTCCATTAAATCGCGCAAGTTAACGCTCCAGTGATCTCCAGCACAGTTCACGGCTCTTTTATGAGCCAACAAGTATTATGGTCAGTTGTAATCTATATGACGCACGCGTGGTAGCGAAGCGGGATAGATTAATCGCTGGCAGCATTTTCAACGATCCAGCGATCGTGAGCGATCATATGGAAACTAGGCTTAAAAACAGCTCTTCAGGAAATTTTACAAGACGACATATCCTGTCAAGGAAATGAAAGACGTCATTGTTTTTTTCGCATTACATCTACTCAGTGTGGTTTACTTGCATTGTTCAGTTGCGTTAATTGTGGTTTTAAGGTTGAAATGGAAGATAAGAGGAAGACAAAGATCAAAGATGTTAGACTGGATGATGAAGAAATTGGATGTTGGAAATGCAAAACACCGAGGCAAGATCGCAGGAGACAGGAGTAGACGGAAAAAGAGTGCACCACCATGATCCGTCTACGGTATTCAATGCCAAGACACCGGAAGAAGAAGAAGGTTGAAAAATAACTGTAAAACATTTATTTAAAGCGGAATTAAAGAAACTTGTGTACAGTAAACGTTTAAAGCACTTTGCACCATAATGAAACTCTACCTCGTTAATACGACTAACCCCATACGGTCAAAATCCAATGGCCCGAAGGTGGTTGTATTAACGGGGTCAACTGTATTTCATGTATATCAGCTTTTTCATTCTGCACTGTCAAACACTGACGAAGGTAGATATTCGCCGAAACATATCTTATTATTTTAAAATGTCCTGTGCTCTTTGAAAATTGTTCTAGCTCTGCTATTTAATAAAACTTTTCAGAATCAAAATCACACAAAAAAAGAGAGAATAACTTACCTTGGTTTCTGGGTGTCTAACTAACAAGGAAGCGTTCAGCCCACTTCTTGCTGCTTCAACAGCACGGAACCAACCACGATGGTATAGTAACTGGAAAATTAATTAGAGACTAATTGGTAATATACTAGGGAGGGATACAACAGACAACACCAAATCACTTGGAGAATCGAAGACAGACAAAACAGAGAGTGCCCCCTAACTACATGGCGCAGAACAGTTGAAACGGAGAAAAATAAGCTGGATTGGAGGACTTGGACATCTGTAGAACTCGTGGCAAGACATTATGGAAGTCAGAAAAAGATATTTGATACCGCCTTATGTCTACACAGGACGGAAAAGACTTTGATTGAATGATGGATGGATGGATGGTGTATGGATGGATGTATGGATGGATGGATGGATGGGTGGGTGGATGGATTGGTGGGTGGGTGGATGGATGGATGGATGGATTGACGGGTGGATGGGGGGCTGATGGATGAATGGATGGAGGGATTGATTAATTATGAGTTAACCGACAGAGACGCGGGGTATGAATACTCAGTAACAAGGTTTAAGTACCCGACTCGGATTACAGGACAGGCTTGTCCTCCGTGAACCCAGGGCTAAATCCAGCACGGTTTGCAATTGGACAGCTAGTTTGTCTTCTACCAGTTCAGATTATTAACATGATAACGGATGGGGAATGGATATTTTAAATGTAACAGGAAAGTTCATTTATCTACTGTCGTTATTAATAACATCATCATCATCTTCTTCATCGTTTATTATAAGTAGAATTAGTAAAATCGTTAACTTATTAAAACTGTTACTGATCGTTTATCAACAACAAAAGTTACTAGTAAGTACAAGAATGAGCTGAACTGCAAAACAAAAACAGTAACTTACTTCAAATTCCATTAGAACTGACGCCATCTTATTGTAATTGCGGATGATTTTCTTGGCTTCCTCCCCCTAAAAAAGAATGAACACAATGTGTTAATTCATAAGAAAAATAAAATATTTTTACCACAACATCCTTACTTCACGGCCACCGTAAAAAATGGTACCTCAATCAGTGTTGCCCTATGTAAAGATATCAAGGACGATGTTAGATTCAAGATCCGAACAACTGGATTCCGAGTCCCTGCTCCTGGATTCCGAGTCCCTGCTCCTGGATTCTGGGTCCCTGCTCCTGGATTCCAGAGCCCTTCTCCTGGATTCTCGACCCCTGCTCCCTGATTCCAGGTACAAGCTTCTGGATTCCGATCCCAGCTCCTGGATTCCGGGCCCCTTCTTCTTGATTCTGGATCCCACCTCCTGGATTCCGGGTCCCTGCTCCTGGATTCCGGATCCTCGCCGTGAATTCAGTATCAAAACTAAAGGATTCCGAATGTCATGACCTGGATTCCCGCTCCAGACCAAATATTCTCCTGGATTTCATGTTCCTTTACAATGGGCAACAAATGCACTCCCATTTGAGATCAAGAAAATATAGCCATACAAAAAGGGATTCGGACCCATAACCCCTGATAACTAAACAAATGTGGTCTATCCAATAAGCTACGGAGGCTGTAAACAGGAGCTGGCAAACTGACTTGGTTTAGTCAATTACACACTCCACTCACTCAGTCACTTTGCAGGTCTTTAGTCAATGGATAAAGCAATGATCGCTTATCAGATCATAATGGTTCGAGTCGCGTTACGGACCAGGAAATTTTTCTTCTAAAAAGCAATTGGCTTTTTTCGTCACGTGATGATTGTCCCTAGCAACCAGCGTGTGGCGGGAAAGCAAACTTGTAATTGCTTAATAACCATACAGTTTGACACAGAAATCCGAGTGCTACTGTCGATTTTTCACCTAAATTTTAATCCTTGAAAATTCAGGTCTTTTACAAATATTTTCGGTCCGAGGCGAGCAGTATAAGAAATGGAAAATACTATGTTCCAGAACTAGTTGCCAACAATGAAACAGAACTCTTTTTATATAAGTCAATCGAGAAGCAAAAAAAAAAGATGAAATTATCAAGGCAGTGTTATTATTTTCATAATTACAAATTAAAACAAGTGTTGGTTGTGTAAATAGCATATTTTCTTCTCATTATTACAATTTTATGAGCCCCAAGCCTCTATTCAATCCCCCTTAAAATAAGCCCAAAAAAGGTAAAAGTACCGTAAGCCAATTATTGTCAACGCCACGCCGTGGTTGGCGCAGTTGGTAAGATCTCTGCCTTCCAACCACAAGGTCCCAGGTTCGATCCCCGGCTCTACCGAAATTTAAACATTTGTGTGACCTTCTTTATCGCCAAAGCTTACTCAGCTTTCCATCCTTAAGATGTCGGTAAATGAGTACCAGCTTCGGCTGAGAGCTAACCTGCGACGGATTAGTGCCCCGTCCGGGGGGAGTCAAGGACTCTCATCTACTTAACACTACAGAAACTGGAGATAAGCGCCGGCCACATGGGCCACTAGGCTCGGAAAAGAATTTAATCTAGCTAGCTTAGCTGAAAAAAAAAACATTGTTTGTGCCAATCTATCCGAACGTAAAGAAATTTATGTTTACCTTTAAAACTTCAGGATGTTGTTTAAAAATCTTCATTGGTTCGTGAATGCGTCTAAACAGTTGTCTTGCCCAGCTAATCTTTCCGGCCACCTAGAGAACGTTTTTTATAAGTTTATTTTTCATGGTCAAATAGAAACATTGCATTTTTGTTATTATTAGACTTCAAGATAAAGATACAACATAAATGTTAGGAGTCAGGTTAAGAGTCAGTTGCTCTGACCAAGGACTAACGCTCGAAACGTCAGCTCCTTATAATACTTAGACGATTTTAAAAAAAATTTAAACTTTAAGTTGTCTAAAAAATAGTTGCTCTGCCAAATGTCCATCAGCTTCTTGCACTGTTTAAGGTAATGAGACAGACACTTCCAACTAGAGTTCAGAGAACAAAAGGGATAGGGAAGACCACTAAACAACCAATTGTAGACTGCTAAGACAGTAGCGAGATATACAAAGTTTGAAGAAAATTATTTTCGTACCGGGGGAAGATTTCGAAGAATCGGCGGTTCATCTTTCTGCTTTTGGTAGAGTTTCCTGCATGTATCAAGGTCTCTGAAAATGTAAGAAACATTTGTTTAGTGCGTGAACTTACGAAATGAACAGTTGACTGAGGACATAAAGAAGTTGGAATAAAATAACGATGATAATAACACAGTGATATACTGAACTTACTTCCCATACTGCATCAGTACCCTGTGGTATTTATCATTGAGGTACAGCTGAACACCGGCAATGTTCTCAAACTTCCGTAGTAATTCCAAAGCTCGCAATGTCTGTAGAGAATTTATAGTTTACATGGTCACTACAACTAAGAACTTGTACACATACACTTGAGTTGACTCGGAGGTAAGGTTATATAGGGAGATAGGGTTGTCTCAGGGGCAGGGTTATTTCGGGGGTAGGGTTATCCTGGGAGATAGCTTTATCTCGGAGGTAGGGTTATCCTGGGTGATAGCTTTATCTCGGAGGTAGGGTTATCTCGGGAGATAGGGTTGTCTCAGGGACAGGGTTATTTCGGGGGCAGGGTTATCTCGGGGGCAGGGTTATTTCGGGGGCAGGGTTATTTCGGAGGCAGGGTTATTTCGGGGGTAGGGTTATCCTGGGAGATAGCTTTATCTCGGAAGTAGGGCTATCTCGGGAGATAAGATTGTCTTGGAAACAGAGTTATCTCGGGAGATAGGGTCGTCTTGGAAACAGAGTTATCTCGGGAGATACGGTTGTCTCGGGGAATAAGGTTAATCTCGGGATATAGCGTCATCTCGGAGGTAGTGTTATCTCGGAAGTAGAATTATCTCGGGGGCAGGGTTGTTAGAATACTAAACTGTATTATGCAGTCCTGACCTTAAGTTCTCATGTTTCGTACACCTTCAGAATTTTAAAAATCCGGAGTTTTCCAGAAAATTTTTCTGTTTTTTCAAGAGCTTCTCTAAAGAAATTGTTTCAGTACACTTTCGAAAAATGAACGTTTTTTAAAAATAGTGAAGTTGAACGCCTTAAATCGACAGGAAGTCTGTCATGAGATGAGAGTATTGGTGTTTTATCACCAAATAATAGAAAAAAAACGTTTTTTTATTCATTGCAGTTCTTCAAAGGTAGTGGCAGGCATTGCTTAGATTTCGTCAACTACCGTATTTTCAACATATAAAGCGAGGTTTTTGCATATACGAGAGAGTTTGTTGTTTTCCAGGATTTTCCAGACCTACAGATACGGAAAACATCCAATGTTTTTCGAGGGACTTTTAAATTCGAGGGTTTTCCACGAATTCCAGGACCTACGTGACCCAGGAGTACTTCGAAAATATTGTAAAACCTCAGCTATTCGGTCACTGGCTACCATTGGGGTTACAAGCTAGCCAACCAGGAATCAGGTTTTAAGGTAGCAAAGCACGTAACAGATTCTAAAAGCTTAAAGTGCAACTAAACCCATATTGAACGCTATGCCATTTTTTTAACTCCTTAATAAATTAAGACGTTTGGCGGAGAAATTTTCAAATTTCATTGAATTGTTAATTTTTCAGCGTCTTACGAAGATTGCCATTCTCGCCCAAAAACTTCCGCCATATTGTCAATGACCGAGTGCGATGGGGAGTGGGTCCGAAAGCGATGATGACGTCACTCAAGGCCGAGATTTCACCAAATACAAAGGAAGAGAGCCTTGAGTGACGTCACATCTGGCTCAACCCAGATTTCCGATTTTTTTTTCAATTTCTCGGTGGTGAACGAAACCCGCGCGATATTCAAAGGCGCATAAAAATAAAGTATTAAACCGATTTGCAATTTTTTTTTAATTTTAACCAGTATCTCCACAGCTTTCGATGGCCAAATATTTCCAAAAAGGAGTTAGTTGCTCTTAAACTGAATTCATTTATTCGATGTAAGAAAATAAGGCTTACCGATAAAGACTTTTCAAACCATGAAGCCACAAAGTTCTGAAGTAACGATTTAAGGACTTCAATATTCTGTCTGAACTCTTCATAGTCATTGTCAAACTGCCAAGGAAGCAACAAGGTAGATTTAAACTTTAAGTAGAGAACTTAATTTTTTTAATTCATACATTAACAAAATGTCGAGTAGAAAAACAGTAACTTGCCCCGCGGGTCACAAGTCTCAATTGAAGGTCGCAAGTATGTACAAGTAAACATGCCCGTCATAGGTGAAATGTTGAGCATGTTCTGCCCTTGGGGAGAGGGGGAAAAACAAATCATGATATCCCAAAGGGGAACAGGGTAATTTGGATGCATTCAGACAAGGGGTAAGGGGTGGGTCAAATTTTTCGGATTTTTGGAGGGATGTCATATATGTATGACTCCTAACTAGTCAGACAAAACGGCATTAATAAAGTTAAGAAATACTCAATCCAATTTTTACTATTTGAGAAAAAACGGGTGTTTTTTGGATTAGTTCACTAGTAGAGTAGCCAATCAGAATGAACATTTGGACTAGTCCAACAATAGAGTAGCCAATCAGAATGCATCATTTAGATTAGTCCAATACTAGAGTAGCCAATCAGAATGCAAAATTTGAATTAGTCCAATAGTAGAGTAGCCAGTTTAGAATGCATCGTGTGAATTAGTCCATTTGAGAGTAGCCAATCAGAATGCATCCTTTGGATTAGTCCAATAGTAAAGCAGCCAATGAGAATACAACTTTTGGATTAATTCAATAGTAGAGTAGCCAATTAAACAATGCAACATTTAAATTAGTCGAATAGTGGTGACAGCAATAAATTGTTTTATTTACAAAAAGTGCATTGTGTACCTCTCCTTTTCTGTGATCCAGAACGTCATAACTCTTCTTTTTTACATTTGTGACAATCGCCTGATAACGAACCGTTATTGTCTCTATTCCCTACACAACAGCAAAATGAAAAAAATATATGATTACACCTAGTTTCCATAACCACGGCGGCGTGGTTGGTGCAGTTGGTTTGATCTATTCCTTCCAACCACATGGTCCAAGGTTTGATTCCTCGGCTCTGCCGAAATTTGAACATTTATGTGACCTTCTTTTCCGCCAAAGCTAAGTCAGCTTTCCATCCTTACGAGGTCAGTAAATGAGTACCAGCTTCGGCTGGGAGCTAACCTGCGATGGATTAGTGTCCCGTCCAGGGGGAGTCAATGACTCTCATCCGCTTAACACTATGGAAACCGGAAAGAAAGCCCCGGCTCCAATAGGCTACTAGGCTCGAAAAAAGATTTAGCTTTAGCTCTATAACATACTAGTGACAGAACATTTGAAAATGGAGCCTCTTATATTTAACAACATCTAACTGGCCTACATTGGTCCGAAAGGGCAAAAAAGTGTCTTGGGGCCATCAGGCCACCGTTAATGTCAAGCCCTACAATGAAAACTTCAACTTGATACATAGAATGATTTCATAGTTGCCTCTAGCACTTCAGCTAGTGTACTTTTTTAAGTTTAATTTTGTTTTTGTTTTGTTTTGTTTTTTTTTTGTTTGTTTTTGTTTTTTTTTCTGCTCTTTATTAGTATTTTCGAGCATTGTTTATACAATATTTTCTCCATAATATGATCGTATATAAGTTTTTTTTAAATCCTCACTAGTCTGAAACTATTCCGTATTTCAAGCTGAAACTTTCACTGATTACTAATTATGCTATATTCTAAATATACACTTATTACTCGTGGTACCACGAGTCAACGTTTGGGTTCCATTTCTTTTTCTTTTTTCTTTCATGTCGCGATTAGCGATTCGGTCCAGTGACTGCCATATTTGGGATTTGTCCCCGGTCGCACGCGGTTAATGGCTTCAAGGGTTAAAATAACTGAATGCAACGGCTCGTACCACGAGTAAAGGCTTAATGAGCCTCTTGTTTTGTTTAAAGCTTTGAGCTGAATTTAATCCATAATACGATGCTGATGAACCAAAATGTAAACAATGAAATTCGCCTGTAAACCTAAAGATAAAACTACTGCGTCCAAACAAAGGGTTTGTTTATTTGTCTGTTTGTTCGTTTGTTTATTGATACAGATTGAACCTATAATATTGATACAATGACAGGAAGAGCCATCAGAAAATCCTCGAGGTTTGTAACAGATGGCCCACTAGGATCAAATGTTGATTTATATAAATATAATGTGATTATTATTCCACCTTCATCCCAAAAGTATTTAGCACACATGAGGATTTTCCTGCACACTTCAGACCCTATCTGGGGCAAATCGAGGATGGTTCGGGTGGTGCGGTCAAACCCACTAAGGTGAAATATACGCAAATATTTTGACCATTTTGCTTCAAAAATAGAAAAAACTGAGGTTATTTTAAAGGTACTAAACGCCCACGATTATCCGGAAATCCCCTTTCTGAGGACCTACATTTTGATATTTTTTCAGGGGAGCATGCCCCCAGACCCCACTAGGATGATCCGCCTTTAGCCGACGTTTTTCCGAACTCTCCTTTACTAAATCCTGGGTTCGTTCCAGCCTATCAATAAAGGAACCATACCTCGATTTTGACCTTGCCAAGGCCTGATAAGTTTTCCATGGTGGTTAACATGTCGTCGATTTTCTCAAGTCGTTTACAAAACGCATCAAACTTCCCAAAGATGTAGTTTTCACTAGAATCCAATTTCGTTACACATTAAAGATTAAAGATTATTGCACAAATGCAGCTCGAACTACCTTTCTCAAACTCATTAATTATTCATCAAGTTAAAACAAGACTCTCATCCACTTAACACTGCAGAAACCAGAGACAACCACCGACCCCATGAACCACTAGGATTGTTAAGGGTATTAACTTAGCTAGCTAGCTATATTATAGGCAGTAGGAGTTAAAGACTCTCATCCACTTTACACTACAGAAACTAGAGATAAGTGCCGACCCCATGAACCACTAGGATTGTTAAGGGTATTAACTTAGCTAGCTAGCTATATTATAGGCAGTAGGAGTTAAAGACTCTCATCCACTTTACACTACAGAAACTAGAGATAAGTGCCGACCCCATGAACCACTAGGATTGTTAAGGGTATTAACTTAGCTAGCTAGCTATATTATAGGCAGTAGGAGTTAAA
>JAOEHV020115828.1:0-10000 GCA_025447995.2 Isaurus tuberculatus | reverse complement strand
TTGGGGGGCACTATATTGAGTTCTGAGTGCACAAGCAGTGAGTGCAGTAGGCGTGAGTTTCCTAGGGGGGATTTCTGAAAATTTGTGCTTCTAGAATCACTAGAATTAAGAAATGCATTCAAAATTGATAATCGTAAAAAAATGGTTGTTAATTTGTGTAAAGTAAAAGTTTTAAAAAGCGTAAAACAAAACCACAAACTAAACAAGATGATTTTAAAATTTATTAAGGACTTTTAAATAGCAAATGCGGCAAAATTATTGGGGGGGGGGACACATACTCTCCTGGCCTCCCCAGCTTCACAGTCCCTGTGGTAGCTAGTAAGGTTAAATAATCAGTTCTGCCAAAGCTGAAGTTTGGTATTTTTTAATTAAATAATTAATAGTTATAGTAGTTTGATGTAATTGGTTTTGTAATATGGTATTTTTATTGCTTAATTAGGAAAAATTTGTGGAAAGGACTATACGTAAGTAACCAACAATTTTTTGTTAAAAATTTCTTATGCTCTATAAATTTAAAAATTTAATTATATGTTTAACATTACATTCTGGATTAATATATTATGTGTCCAGCAATTTTTTGAGTAAAATATTCTAAATTTTTTTAAGATTTTGATTTGTTTAGTACTATAGTCAGTCAAAAGAAAACTGTTAGTTTTAATATCATTAGTAAGGCTGCATATATATCAAATTTATATTAGTTATAGAAAACCTATTAATTATTATAATGGTTCTGATATTTAATTGTTTATTCTTTTGGATATGACAGCGATATGGTTGTTTTCTGGCCCCTGGGATAACACAGTCACTCACTTGTGAAATAGTTTTCAACATGAAAAGCGAAATTTTGTATTTCCACGTGGCCATATGTAATATTTGATTTATTATTATAAACACCAATGAAATACTAAATCCTTAAGGTGCTGCATTAAAAGGTGCGATTTTTATTTGTAACCATAGTAACAGTAATCTTTTTACGTGTGAAGATAATATGTTTTACTACACATTTAGGGTAGATATCTAGATGTGGAAAAGCCATGAAGAAAAACCATAATTATCAGTGAAGTAATATGATATCACTTCTCGGTAAAATTGTTTAATGAAGTGATCCGATAGAAATACTTTAATGGCCAACACAGAGGTTGTATTATTTGTATCACAAGTTTGGTGATGTACACCTGCCACCTTTTTTTCAAACAAGTTTTGAAATTAAAAACATGGCTTCAGCGTGGTTTGTAAGTTTTTCACATGTTTATAAATATATATTATTGTTGTTAACAAATTATAAAATGTTAATAGCTTGATATTATTTTAATTTACTCGTTCTTTTGTATCATATCACTCACTCACTCGCGGACCATCTCGTTCGTGATATGATACAAAAAACTTGTGAATAAAAATGATATCAAACTATTAACATGTAATAATCTCAATTATATCATCATGTGTGAAAAAACCATAATTTATTTTCATGTGAAAGCTCACTTGTTATTTCATTGGTGTTTGTAAAATAAATTAAATTAGTTTTCATTGGTTCCTATTATACTATGAGCACTATTCTTCACTGTTTTTACTATACAGGGACAAGAAATACTTGGTGTTCTTTGATATCACTACCTGTGTTACCAAGGGATTTGAATTGAAAAAGTTTGTCAGTACTCCATCCTGTCCAACTCCTCAGGTTTGAAATTTCTAGGTCCTGCTGCAATAACGTGAACAGTCACAGGTGTATCAGGGTGCGAAATTAAGAAAATTTTCAGCTGGTCAATTCACAGTCGTATGCAAATCAGGATAACTCTCTTGCCAAATTACAAACTTGGTCATGATTTTCCATTACGTTTGCTTAATGAATTATTAATGAATTTGATAAGGCTAATTACATGTTCTTATTCCTTCTCGTGGTCTAACTGGTTAAATTTTAGTAAGAAACTGTACATGTGCACCCTTTTATACAATATTTTAAATCTCCAGGTCTCGACATTTTAGATTTGCTTGATTGTTCAAATATCCCCTAGAAGCACAGTTCATTTTGATTTTTGATAAGACTTGTATAAAATTTGGAAGTATTTGTCGCTGTATAATTAGATTTTTCCTGGCTCAAAGTGAAGGTCTTCATCACATGCTGTACACTCTTACATATGTAAAGTGTTTATTCCTTCTAATTCACTTCAATTGCTATTGATATCGATATGCGACCATGTTAAAGTTTTTTTTTCCGCTGTACCTTATTCCTTTCTTGACCTAAGCAGCCCTATTAGTTTGCTAATTAAATGTTAATACATGTTGGACTATGTTTTGTCACCAGGTGTGTGTCAGTAAATGTCCAGATAAGACACAAACCCCAATGTCTATGGATACCAATAAATGGGTCTGCAAACCTGGGATCAATGCCTCAAAAGCAGTGAGTATATAATATATTAATAACCAAGTTCACACCATAGCCTTATTAACATTGATTTAACTACACAGCTGTATTTTCTGTTTTTGTTTATTGTTTTATTATTAATAAAAACTATTTTTTAAATTCTTATATTTAAAATTACTGATTAAACTCCGAACGCTGTAATTGTATGAATATTGAACCAAGCAATCTCTGGTTTAAAATCTTTTAAAATACAAGCTTTCGGCTGTCAACCTACAGCAGGTATTGTACAGGGTTTACTAAAATAACAGTTTACAAAATTTGGAGAAAAGTGCTATTTCCTGTTAACGATTTCAATTTTAATTTCAATTTTATTGTGAAACCTCCCCCATGGGGCTTTTTATGTTCACATTCCAAGTTAATATAGGGTTCAACAGTAGAGGGTCTTAAATTGTCCACTTCAGTGGCTCACAAATATTTTAAACATTAAGAAATGCCATCAGTGAAAGAGACAGACCACAACACTGGGATCACTACCCTCCTCTTTTTGACAAGAGGTGTCTGAGTTCTTTTAAGTCCTCCAATAGAGTGTCGGGAGAGTGTACCAGTCCTATGGTTTAACGTCCTTATCCGAGAAGACGCGAAGGTCTAACCAATGCAGATGTTAGAACAAAGGCAGCATCTTCTCAGGACTCAGTTATTTTAAGACCCTGAAATTGAAATTGACAATTGAAATTAATAAATGCGGTAAAATAAATAAATTGTTAGTATATACATGTATTTTTTTAACTAAAAATCTATTTTGATAAAGCATACATGTG
The DNA here is from genome assembly GCA_025447995.2 of Isaurus tuberculatus. Classification (NCBI taxonomy): domain Eukaryota; kingdom Metazoa; phylum Cnidaria; class Anthozoa; order Zoantharia; family Zoanthidae; genus Isaurus; species Isaurus tuberculatus. The sequence continues at coordinate 6,820 of JAOEHV020115828.1, read as the reverse complement.
TTGTGAATTGTTATCAGTATTTTGGGTTGTAGCCATGTACTGAGATTCTAAAACAGATCTGCGGCAATGTTGACATTTTTCTAAGATTTTGCCATTTTCAAAGTCTATGTGATAGTCATTTTCCCAAGCATGTGTATGCATAGTCAGAGCTTATTAAGGTGTTGATTGTTGCAAATGAAGAGCAACTGACATAAAAAAATAAAATTCTGACCAAAGCATGCTGTAGGAAGATTGAAGTAAACAGTTGTTGATGCATGTTGTTGTTATCCACCTGTTTTAAAATTCACCTACACAAAAGGAATGTTTTGGGAAAAGAAAAAATAAAAGGTTCAGGGGAAGGGAGGGAGGGGAGGTGAATTTAAATCATCATCCCCCTCCCCCCTTCCGTTTTTTATTTTATTTTTTCCTCATTCAACATGCATGGCACCAAAAAATGTTAGATGAGTGTTTTTTGCTAATCACATTAAGTACTTTGCTGTCAACTGTAACTTTGTATCAAATTTATAATAAGAATTATAATCATGTCAAAAATTGCTATAAATTCTCTTTTAATATCTGATAGACAAGTGATTTTGAAAAAATGAAGTTGGTGACAGAAGGAAAATGTGCTCCATATTACTTGAAAAGTAACCATGGTATGTTCACTTGTGATGTAAAAATATTGAATAAAAGCTTACCGCCAGTGGTTAACATCAAGGTTAAACTTATAAAATGTAACTATAATTTCTTTGTCAACCCTTAAATGTTCCAGTTTGGATGATGATCATTGATGGTTTGTTATAAAATTTAAAAAAATATATTACAAGGCAGTCTTACCACTTATATTTTTGTTAAAATTAATGTGGACATTGTAGTATTTGTGACTAATAATTGAAACTACATATTATGGCCCATAATGTTGGGTTTCTGAATGTGCTCTGTATCACAACTTTAAAAGCAAGCTAGGAGACTTGAGTTAGTAAATAAATTGGTTTCTTTGTCTTGTCTTGTTTAGTTCTGTTTCGCTGCATTCCTAATCTTCTTGAGTTTGAGCAAATTGAGAATTTGGAGTTCGGGAATAACATAACCAAGGCAGCAGTTCAAAAGGGAGTGGAGTATGTGGATATATGTTTTATAAATATAATTAAGTCAAATTCATCTTGAATTTATACAACATAACTTTATAATAAAACTTGTAATTAAAACTAGTTTCACGTGTAACGATGTGGGAAGTTTTAAAAGATATTCAAATTTTATCAGCACATGTGGGCAGTAGGTCACAAACAATGGGCTTTGAGGCAACATTACTGCATTTTACAAGTTTCATCACCTCGTGGATCTACCTTTTTAAGTTCAATAAGAAACAGAGACTCTGAATTTTAGCAGCACTTGACAGTATTTTTGACCTTTTGGTATTGATTAGCAAATTTTACTCAGCTGCTAATTACAAACTGCATGGCTCAAATTTTAGCATCAAATCAAAAGAAGGATAAGCTTTGTACCTGTCAAATGTTTTATTGCTAGGAAAACAAAAACCCCAAATCTAGTTTAGCTATGTACGTAGTATGCCAAAGCTGGGTGTGGGAGTCTGGACAGTTATGGCTGACATGGTTTCTTTGTTGCAAAATATGAATAACATGTTATAAGAATTAGCAATATTTTTTTTCTTTGTAAAAATTTACCCTGGCCTGAGCTCACATTTTGGTTTAACCCCTGCAGAGACCCATAATTTAATTATGTTGAAAGTAAAGGCTTTGTGTTATTATTTTTAATTTGTTGTTACTAATAAATGAATATTATAAAGTTTAGCAAGTTTTAAGAAACCCAGCCCTAAACGTTAACTAATTTTACTTTACTGTCTATAGTCGTTATGACACCGCAACACAAAATCAGACTCTAAATCTAACACTTTGCTACCTTTTTGCCAGCTGCAACTTATAAATTAGCATGTATTTGCAAAGTATGTATTATATATTTTTCCTTGTAATCTTCATCAAACAGGTAAAGATATTGGTAGTTAATTTTTCCTTTGTTTATAAAGCTTAGTCAAAATGTTATGTGGTTTTATGTTAACCATTATTGAAAGCAGGATTCTTTTCTGATTAGGGGGCTTGCATTTCTTATGGATGCACAGAATGTTGGTATGAAGGTGAGCAAAACTTGTACCATTCTGGATTTAAAAACCTACAAGAAAAAAGAAAAAAGGATTTTATATGAACATGATATTTAATAAAATTATATACATTAGTTACTAGAAATTAAGATGGAGAACTTTCTTACTTTTTCATAGATTTTTGAAGATGTAAAACAAGTGTGGTATTGGATTTTGATGTAAGTATTTTTTGTAGTTTGCCATTGATCATTGAATATTGTATGGATTGGTTAAAACTCTTTTACTTACCATCAGTATTCCAGACCAGGGGTGCATATTGTATTAACAGTAATAACAATAATAAAAATAATGACTTTATTTAGGTGTCAATTTATTTAGCTGGCCATAGGCCTACTAATTGGGGACACCATCTTTACCACTCAAAGGTGGATGGAGACCTTTGACATGACAGACACACACACATAAACATACAGACTTCTCTGAGGGCCTATAGTTTAACGTCCTTATCCGAGAAGATGCAAAAGTCTAACCATTTGCAGATGTTAGAGCAAAGGCAGCACCTTCTCCTTAATTTTTTTAAAACCCTAAGTGTTGGTCTGGCAGAGAATCGAACCCGAGCCTCCCGCTCGATAGACTGGCACCTTACCAACTAGGCTAACCAGGTGGCGGTTAACCATTAGTTTAGGCTTCTGTTTTGCAAAGCACGGCATTGCTAGAAATTACAGCACAAACTGAATAACAGTTATAATTTATGTACACTTACTAAAGTAGATATACCTATAATTCATAGATATACCTATCACACTGTAGATATACCTTTAATTTTTAAGATCACAGTGGAGCAGTGTTGCAAACCTATACAACTGTTAAAATCCCACTGAAGCCTGCTTTTTTATCTTTTTACATGACATTGTATTAAGATTCTTTATTGCATGGCTAGATACTTTCCTACAATCTGATTGGCTGCTGGGAGGGCAAGATTTCTCTATAATGACTAGTCATTATGACATTTCATATAGAGATGATTTTTTTTGACTGTTTGTTTTTGAAGAAATAATTTTTGCCTGTTTTTCGTGACGACTGCAGACTCAGCTGAGTGAACATTATTTGAAATGAGTGTGCGTACGCAAACAGATACAGAAATTAACTTCTGGTGCTTTTTTTTGTTTTCTTCCAAAAACAGAGCAAAGACCATATAATAAATAACTTATTAACCTCGTCCATCTAATCATTACAGGGAAATCACGGACCTCGCTCTGTCTTGTTGTAATGAACTCGCTATCGCTCGCTCATTACAACAAGGCCTCGGTCTGAGATTTCCCTGTAATGACCTCACTCCCGGTAAATAAATAGTATATAACTGACAAATTGTTTAATATTTATATTATTAGTTATACATATAAGTTAAGAATCAAAGAGGACACATCGATTCACTGTGACTCAGAGTTTCGCACTTAAGCGCTCGTCAGACAGAACTTTATTATTATTTACTTTATTATTATTTACGAGCACTTAGATGCGAAACTCAGAGTCACAGTGAATCGATGTGTCCTCTTTGATTCTTAACTTACACACATTAAGTCTCTGCTACCACAGCATTGAGCACTTTATGCCAAGGTAGACTCTATCTTCATATTTATATTATTAATTATAATATATATATATGACAATTGCTGTTTACTTAAAATATATAGTAATAATTTTTGAGTCAATATTTAAAAAATGTTTTATATATTTGCAGAGGGTTTGTCATCTCCATGTTGCTGGCTTTAATCTACATTGTGCTGACAAGGTAAAATTTCTACCTTTTGTTACATGAAATAAAATATAATTATTATAATTATTGACAAACAAAGTCTGATACTAAATGGTTGAACAGATCAAAAAAGTTTCTGAGTTTTAAAGTGATTTAATTAATTTGTGTTAAGTGTAATTATATAACGTATTTATTTTACTTACCTTTTAATCTGTTTTAAAATTTGATAGCGTATAGTGTACCCCTTTGTATTCAAAGTTAGCGGAATGCCTGGAGAAGACTTGTTGACGTTGTGCAAACCTTCAAGGCTCATCACATCTAGTAGTAGTAGTAGTATATTAAAGTTTTTAACATCAAATTAATGCATTTTCTACATAGATGGGTTGCTGCTCCACTGGTTTGGATCACCATTCTAGCTGTCCTGGCTCTTAACATCTTTGGTGAGAGAAGGTTTTAGCTATTTTAGTTCACTTTGCATGATGGTATTATTTTTCCTTTTAACTAGTTGTTATACACCACTCTAAATTTCATTTACAGAAACTGACTTGCCAACAACATGAAGCACATGATAATGTCTGATTTAAATTTAATTTTTGAAAATTTGTTAATGTGCCAGATATAACCTGCAATGTCTTAGAGACTCCCATCCAGGGCGAGTCAAACGCTGGTAATAAGTGTTGGCTCATGGACCACCAAGAAAAAATAAGTGTTGGGAAATAAGTGTTGGCTCATGGATCACCAAGCTGAGAAGGGGCTTAGCTTAGCTTTGTTAACATGTAATTAAATTAATGTTGTGCTGTCTGTTAAAATTAACAGTTGCAAACAAAATTGACAAAAATGAATAGAAGTTACCTAAATAAACTTTAGCAGCAAACTGTCACAGTCAATTAGGAAAGTTAATGAAATTTACAAAATTGATATAAACAATCTTTTCATGGTTATCTTTGCAATCTCGGAATTAGTGTCAATAATTACATTGATTTGTATGAAAAATTCCGTTTTTTCTTTTTTGTTTTAAACGCATGTTATACTTTGTGACACGACTTTATTTAAACCAGCATTAGCTGAATCAGATCCATTTACCTGTAGAATAATTGTTTAAATAAATAAATAAGATTTTAAAAATGTCTTCTCGCTGATGCAACTGCTGTAGTTTTTTTGTGTTGTGAGTTAATTGTCACTGTGCAAAACTTGTTCTTATCAAGGTGTTTTTTACACATTCAACCGCTACTACATCCTGAACAAGTCTGGTAAAAGTGTAGAGTTTCAGTTTACAACCAATCTAGACCGTTATGCTAACAACAAGGAAACATGGCTGGCTTTAGGTAAGGAACGAGTAAACTTGATTTGTTTTTAGTCATCCAGTTTTGTAAATGTTAAATAAAATCAAAAATGTTAAGTCTTTTACTGGATTTTAAGCCCTGGTCAAACGGATTCGCAAGTATTCGCAAGTAGCCACAAGTTGAACTTGCGTAGAGACTTGCGTTGGGTGGCCAAACGGACTCGCAAGTAAACCGAAGTCACAAAAAAAAAAACCATTTCATTGGCTTATAAGTTGCTATAACAACGAATTGACGTCAACCAACTTGCGTTGGGTGGCCAAACGGTGAAAAACTTGCGTCGACTTGCGGGAAAATTTGATCTCGACCAAAGTGAGCGCAAGTCATCGCAAGTCAACTCAAGTGCACCCAAGGCCTGGCCAAACGAAGTCGCAAGTAGGTGCAAGTTGTAAACTTGCGTCTAATTGCGACTCCGTTTGACCAGGGCTTTAGTTTATGGCCGAAACGTTCTATATCTCAAAACTAAAATCCAGTAAATGATTTAACATTTTTGATTTTGTTTAACATTTAGGTAAGGAACACTGAACTCTTTTTATAACATTGATACTGACCAGTAACCAGTTTTAGTATAATGTGAAATGTTGCTGAGATTTGTATAGAAATCTTCATTCATTAAGCGTTTTGGAGGGATTCCCAAGTTTACCATTATTCAATGTAGCCAGTGCATTAAAAATTTGAAAGGGATGAAAAAAGACATGAATAGACTATAAAGTATGGAAAGCTGAGTTGGCTTAGGCGGAAAAGAAGGTCACACAAATATTCGAAAATCTCGGCAAACTGCCGGGATCGAACTGTAGACCTTGTGGTTGGAAAGCAGAGATCTTACCAACTGCGCCAACCACGTCCGCCCAACATGCTACTGAAAGACAATATCAAATACATACCAACTAAACCATTCCTTCTCAAATCCTCAACATACCTCATCCAAGTCTTTGTAGGTCACAGCCTGCCAGAACTTGTCCCCTTTACTTTAAAATTAAGTATTTATGTCTTACGGGGTTTTCATCTTTCTGTGAAGCATGCTTCCAATCCGTTTTAAAAAGCTCCTCACCAGCTCCTTCAGATCGTTATCAATTTCAGCCCACACAAGAAGTTCAGTACTTTACACTCTATCTGCAATTTAAACCCCACTTTTTAACACTCCTTAACCTCACTAAATCCTTCACAGTCATTTCCAAGATTTCAAATTTTAAAGAAATTTATTAGCCTAAAGAAAAAGGTAATGTCTTTACCATAATATGCTCTTGGGTTTCAGGTATAATTCTTGCGGTAGTGTTTGTAATCTTACTGTTGATCATCTTGATATTGAGGAAACGGATCCAAATAGCAGTAGCAATGATCAAAGAAGCCAGCAGGTGAGAGATGATACATCGGAAATTACCTGCACAAAATTTAAATGAAATGACATACGGAGATAATGCTGCAGTTACATGGCCACGTCTCCCTAAAAAGAGGCAGGTCAAACTATCTAGTACGGCGCCGTGGTTCCAGGCGCAGTTTCTAAGATCTCTGCCTTCCAACCACAAGGTCCCAGGTTCGATTCCTCGGCTCTACCAAGTTGAACATTTGTGTGACCTTTTCCGCCAAAGCTTACTCAGCTTTCCATCCTTACGAGGTCGGTAAATGAGTACC
>JAOEHV020115720.1:0-15004 GCA_025447995.2 Isaurus tuberculatus | reverse complement strand
CGTAGGCGCGAGAAAGCTAGGGGGGTCCGGGGGCATGCTCCCCCGGGAAATTTTGAAATTTTAGCCCCTCTGAGATGTTATTTCCTGCATTTTGAGACTAAATTTTGGTACAAGGATCACATCACCACCCCTTTATTTTTTTGGAATGCCCCCCCTCTTCCCTTTCTAATTTTTGGGATGCCCCCCCCCTTTTAGCTCAAAATTTTTCAGATGGCCCCCCCAGAAACCACCGGTCCCCCCCCCTACCCATAAAAAATGAACGGTCCCTAAAACAATCTGAACTCTTGGCCTCATGTACACCTACTGAAAATTCATTCGGCCCAGTAGTCCACTCGTCTAAGCTGGATTCCCATGCTCCTTGAAAATCCTGGAAAGTTCTTATATTTGAAAAAAATATTTTCAAGTCCTGCAATTTAAGTAAAAATCCCGGAATTTAGGTAAAAGTCCTGGAATTTAAGTAAAAGTCCTGAAATGTTCATTTTGAAACGCAAAAACCATTGACCTCAACTTAAGTCGACCAGGACGCAATCTTCTGGTTTCCTTATTCAGTTCAATAGATCAGGGTTCGTACGGTCATAAAAAAAACCGTAAAAAGTCCTAAAATTTCAAAAAAACAATTTTTAGGCCTAAATTGTTCTAAAAAATCCACCGAGGTCCTAAAAAGTCCTCAAAAAACAGCTCTGATAACAGTAGATTGCAAACGCAACTGTATCAGTATGCATGTTAATCCTTGAAATTTTGGATAAAAACAAAAACCCAAAACGCTCATAACATGGAAACCTTTATTACCGACCAATACAGTCGCTTATAATTATAAATATATTAATTTATTGAAAAACGGCATTGGAATGACTCTTCAGTAGCCCCAAGGCACTTGTTAATAAGTTCCTAAAACTTAAAAGTGTGTTTGTCGAACAGGTCCAAAAATTTGCAAAATGTGGTTCCGGAAAGTCCTAGAAATGTCCTAAATTTTCAAATAAAATAATCTGTACGAACCCTGATAGAAACATTTTTGTGTTGGATGATACTCTTTTAATGTTAGTCTTATAAAACAGTAAAAAAAAACAACTCTGATACAGTCCTATTTCAACTCTATAAGAGCTGGTGTTAACTTGTTTATCGGGCAATAAGGAATCTAGCAATCAGTTTAGTCATAGGTATTTGAATTTATCTAAGAAAAGTTCTTAAAAGTCCTTGAATTCAATTATTACTGAAGTGCAGGGACCCTGTCCAAGCTTAAAATAGAGTAAGACTTGGTTTCTACAACTGTTCTTTGTGTCTGTTACGTTGTGTTTCTTTTTTATCAGCTTCTCGTTTAGAGTTTCAACTATCTCTAGAAGGGAAGGCTTATTAAAAACACAGGTAGCCCAGACTCACGATGAGTAATGATTGAATAAATAGAGAAAATATATGCAATATATGGGGTTTTGAACATACAATTTTTTTTATTTAAATCCAAATAAAGATTTTAAAAAACAATTACCGTGTCTGCTTGTGCTCTCGTTAATCCCCTGACCAAGTTTCAGCGAAATCCATTGGAGTTTAGTTGCTTTAAGTTCGCACTGGAAGAGGGAACTTTACTTAAGTGGGAACTTAAAAAAGAAGAGGGAACTTAAAGTGGGAACTTAAACCACAAGAAGACACGGTAATTGTTTTTTAAAGTCTTTATTTGGATTTAAATTTCAAAAAATTGTATGTTCAAAACCCCATATATTGCATATATTTTCCATATTTATTCAATCATTACTCATCGTGAGTCTGGGGTACCTGTGATTAAAAAGAGAATTTACAACAAACCCTCCTCCCTAATTAGTACTGGGGCGGATCCAGGATTTAATGAAAGGGGTTCGGACAAATTTCCGCAAAAGGTGGACCAACCTAGGGGGGCGGATGGCATGCTCCCAGGAAAAAATATCGAAATGAGGACCACACGAAGGTGGTTTCCAGCGTTTTGAGGGATAATCGTGGGTGTTTGTACCTTTAAAACGCTATTTTTGAAGTAAAAGGGTCAAAATATTTGCGTTTATTTCTGCTTAGGGGGTTCGACCGAACTACCCTTGGATCCGCCCCAGTAGTACCCTACCTACTTCACTTTAATTTAAAACGAAGGGGATTCAAAGCTAGATTCTTTTATGAGCCTATTGGCCCATGGGGCCGGTGATTTTTGAAAGAACTTTGAAAACTTTTTAATGGATATTATGAAAACCTCATCACCGTCATCTTCATTATCAAAATCATCAGGACCACAATCAGAGCGTTTATAGTAAGCTGTCATCTCTAGTAAGCTTTTTACACTAAAACACTACATAAAAATGGTGGGGCTACAACTAAAGGTACTTTTTACTCAGTCCCTCTCCACCTTGAACTCATGCCAATTGATACAATAAACAGCTGTCAATCAACTACGCTAAACCGCAAACTTTTAGTGGGGGAGATGGTAAGTAAAAAGTACGAAAATTTAAAATATTGTGCCAAAAATAATATATTTTATCTTTATACTCGACATTCTTTGAGAGTGGTTGTAAATACGGAGTTAATTAATAAGTGTTATTAAAAAGCTATGTGACTTTTCAGACTTAACGTTGTGTTTCATTTCGTTTCCTTTATAATGGTACCCTCTTTTTTGAAAATGAATAAGACCCCGGGGCCTTATTAAAACGCAACACAGTCCCGTCGCCAGGAGATCAATGATCTAAGCGGGTTCGTCAAATGGGAGACCGGGAAAAGAAAATGATCGCCGCGCGGACGGAACTCGTCCCACTTTTCTTTCCCCCGTCCGCGCATTCATTTCTCGTCCCCGGTCTACCGTTCGACGAACGCGCTTAGATCGCTTATCTCCTGGGGAAGGAAGGGACTGTTTTGCAGTCTAATAAATCAATCGGTCGCCCCATGTAACAGAATCTACAGAGGTTCTGGATTCCGACCCTCTGGATTCCGGATTCCAAGATAAGCCTAAATCACTGGATTCCGGATTCTGAGCACTTTGGAATCAAATCTGGATTCCGGATTCCACAATTGTGGATTCCGAATTCCAACAATCAAATTTTGCTGGATTCCGGATTCTGTTACATGGGGCGAAATGGGGTCTCCAGAATTTATGTTGTATTTCTTTTTTTAGCTTTCGACAACTTAAAAGTTACTCTCTTACTCTCCTTTATAACTGTCCCCTCTATAGTGGCACCTATCTGGAAGGTTACAAAATAATTAAGACCCCGGGGGCTTATAAAACTGCAAAACAGGCCCATCAGCTGAAGATTAACAATCTTAGCGCGTTCGTTGAACGGGAGACGGAGGAGAGAAAATAGACGCGCGGATAGAACTCGTCCCACTTCTCTTTGCTTCCTTCGGCGCGTTTATTTTCTCTCCCCGGTCTCCAGTTAGACGAACGCGCTTACATTTTCGATCTCTTGGCGAAGTAAGGGACTGGTACTGTTTTGCATTCTGGGGGCTATAATGGGAAAGGGGAATGAGTAGTCAAACCATTCAGAAAGGGTACTCAAAGGGTAATGTTCGTTGCACAGTTACTAGAAAAACTATCCGAGCGCGTCGGTGAGTAGGTAAAACACTTGACGTAATCAAATCTAAGTTAAAATTTTTATTCATCGCCTTACGTGGAGAAGGAAGCTGATGTTTCTTAAGAAATTTCTAATTAATTGCTCTGAGAATAGGCTAAAGCTCGAGGGTCAGCTTCCTTCTCCACTCACGGCAATGATTAAATGTTTTTATCTGGAGTTGATTACATCAGCCATTAAAAAAACTTCGTTCAAAACTGTTGACGTTTCAAGGGTTTATCCTTCGTAGTTAAAAACAGACGAAGTTTCTAAGGGACGGACCAATGGCTTTCTACACATTTTAGTGTTACTTTAAGAAAAAAATATATCCGTGTGCAACATCTTGACAAAAAAAACATTCATGGGAAAGAAACATCAAAGAAAAAAAAATTCATGCGGCTCGAAAATTTTCCGCCCCCCCTCCCCCCTCATAAATTTTCTGATGGTCCGTCCCCAATCTGTTGCTCTGGCAAAGGGCTAACGCTCGAAAGAGCTTTTTTTTTACTGACGGCAGTGATGAAATATTTTAGTCTGGAGTTAAGTTGTTTACATCACACATTCACAAACTTTGCTCAAAATTGGTAACTTCTTTGACGTTTCAAGCGTTTACCCTTCCTCGTTAGAAACTGACGAAGTTTCTAAATAGTTGCCCTGAAAAATGACTAACACACAAAAGCTAGCTTCCTTTTCTACTCACGGCTGTTAGACATTAAAATCTGGAGTTGATTACATAAAGCATTAGAACAAGAAACTGACGAAGTTTCTCTTTCTCTGCTCTTCCACTTTGTTCGTTTTGCGATTGGCCCCCTGAAAGACTCGGGTAAAATACTTTCTATTACATATAAGAATTCTGTCCTCACACCGCCTGCCTAGACTAGCTTTGCTATTTGCAGGTGGTGTGATAACTGTAACACATGTGATAAAAAATAATAAAGTTGAAGTTGAAGTTTGTGCGCTTGGGAATATTACGTGGTTTATACAAAAGCAGATCTCTAAAGATGCGCAAAGTTGTTTGTTCTCTATCTGGGCTGGGTTGTTCAAAAGCTGGTTAACTTTAACCCTGGGTTAAGGTAAAATTTAAACAGTAATTTTTTTACAATGAAAAGTTTTCTTTGCTCACGATCACTGCTCAGAATTTCTAACACTAAAAACAAGTGAACCCCAAACTTCAAAGTCAAGTCAGTTTATGGATCGTAAGAAATACAAGCATGGATTAAAACCTTAACCCTGGGTTAGTGCTAATCGACCTTTGAACAACCGGGCCCTGGCCTTTGTCTTTTTTTGCGTCATTCTCATTGTCTTTTCTACAGCTATTTTAGATTAATTGCAAAATTGTTTGAATATACCAAGATAACGTTATGGGAAGCAAAAATGACAGCCGTCCTGGAAAACACGGAATAGGTAAAAAAGATTCATCTTGTAGATTTAAAAAGTAATGGCAGCTACTTTCGTAACCTTTAAATGCCATTTTTGCAAAATTAATTCCCGGTACCATAATTAATATTTCGAATACCCAAAATTAAGGCCCTGTCTACACTAATGCGTTTTCGTTTGAAAACGCCGTACTTTTTTTATTAGTTTTTCGCCTTACGTCCACACTAATACGATGGAAAACGAAGCTGTATGTCAACGAAAACGGAGGTTTTCGAAAATGCTCTCCAGGGTGAAGGTTTTTGACTTAGTGTGGACGGACAAAACAAAGGTTTTCGAAAACACTTACGTCACTGCTCACTTCAAAAATAAGCTCGAGCAAAACCCAGTGACGAAAACAAATGTTTTTTATCCGTTTTCGTGGTCAAGTGTGGATGCAAATACGTTTTCGATAAAATGAAAACGGAGGTTTTTCAAAAAGCCCCCATTCTTTTTGAAGCCAGAAATATATTAAGCCCCCCCCCCCAACTAGAAATAAATAAACCCCCTGGGGGGGGGCTTAATAGAATACAACTGAAAATATACTTTGTTCAATGAAGTAAGATTTTCATGCATTTTTTTAGTTAGTTTTTTTCAAGACAGTTGTTTAGTATTGCGATACATTGGCAACTATTATAAAAACTGAAAATTGTCACTCTTCTCATGTGTGCGGAAGATGGATGAATAAAAGAGATTGAGAGTCACGCCAATTATATTCTGCTGAATTTATCAAGACCCCCTTCTCTATGAAGTCCCCCTTTCTAATAAGCCCCCCTTCCTCTAAAGTACTTGCAAACAATAAGCCCCCCGGGGGGCTTAATAGAGAAAATACGGTAAATTACACCTAATTTTGACCAGAATACATTTGCAGTACGTTTTGCAGCGTGATTATGGAGACTTTATGTTGACATACACGAAGTATTTGCATTAAGCACTTAGAAAAAAATTTAAGATGGCGGTAAACGAGAAAGAGTGGCAAACAGAGGCCTTCCGAGCAAAAGTTGTTTCCCAAATGTAAGTTCAGATCTTGTTTCAAGTAGTAAAATCTGGGCTTTAGTGAAGCTTGTTTTAGCTTTAGCTATTATCATTTCGTACATTGAAATAAATGATCAACTATCTACTTCCTGTTTTAGAGAGGAAGCAGTGAGAATATCGATCAGTTCTGGTAACAGTGCAATGCTAGCGAAAAACCCAGCGGACATGGAGGGACACGTTTACAACAAAGCAAAGTCAAGGGTAAGTAAGTTTTCGAAGGAAAATTATCATTACTAAGCTGACAAGCGATAATCTACTTTTACTAAGACGCTGAGATGGTACTAAAGTCAAACGACGAGTTAGAATGACAAGTATTTGATTTCCTGGAATAATCTTCAAAATTATGTTGAAATTGGTTTCTTCTTCCAAAAACAGTATCTTGTCGCTTGCTATCATTTTTGTTCAAATTTAATATAAATGAAACAAATAACTTGGATAAGCTGAAAATGCCTTTAGATATAATAGACCCTTTCACGGTTAATGTCACGCATACGTAACTTTTGATAAATACAAAGTAGCGAAAATCAATCGATGTCAGTGGAAAGAGCTCCTAAAAATTAAGAAATTTACCATTTTTCATGGTGATAGGCCAAAAACTCGCGAATATACAGCTCTGTAAAATCGCAAAATTTTACAGACATTTGTATGTTAGGGGGCATGAACTTGCCCCCCAACATACATTTCTCTGTAAAAAATAGCAGTTTCGCATGGCTTTATCTTCACCATTTTATCACAATTTAATCCCAAACTCGGTAGATGTACTAATTCTAAAGTATTCTTCCAATCAGCAGCGATGAAGTTTTGCTTATTGGTCTAGATAAAATGTTGAAAAAAACCTTGAAAGGGTCTATTAGTGAACAAACACATGAAAATTTGGTGTCGAAACAACTTTGGCTTTTCTAAGGAAACGACCTAGGTATCCGGTTGTTTCGCCAACAAGTTTTTTCGCCAACGCCTTAGTTTTATGCTTTTTAAAATAAAAGTTTACCTTTACTTGTGTTGGTTTATTTTTATAACTGTTATCGATATTACTAAAGAGACATATATTTTAAAGCCAATAGATTCCCGAAAAAAAAATTATTGATCACTGAGTAAAGTATTGTTTATCAAAAGAAATACTAGGCACAATCATTTGAGTTCTCAGTGTTGTTAAAATGTTTTTAAATAAACAAGGCTGCTAAAAATTTTGTCTAAAAGCAGGTCATTTGTCAGGTCATGTCCATGGCAATGTAGAAATTTGATTTTCAAGAGTGTGATATACTAACACATTTCAATATTTTAATTGGCCCTCAGATGATGTGAAAATTTAAACAACGTAAAATAATGTTTAATTTGTTTTTTGAGGAGAATCAGACCCAAATGGTTTTGTGATGGCCAATTTTATTTTATTTTTTGTTTTGTATTTCTATTTTATCTTGATTAATCCAGTTTTTCTAACCAGACAGTGCTTTTTATGGATGGAAATAAGTGCAAGCAAACTTGTGCATCTATGATCTCACTTTGAAATGTTTCTACATCACTATACTTGTAATGTATTGTACATTTTCTTGAATATTTTCCCATGACAGAAAATTACTGAAGCATAAAGCACAACAAAGCAATTGCAGTTTAGGACAAATTTTACCAGATTGAGCACAATAAACTTACAGTTATTAGAGACTTGAAGATTGATTGAAATGAGTTTTAAAACCTTTTCTAAAAACAATTTTCTCATGGTGTTCTTGTTGCATACATCTGAATATTAAAGATGTTATCTAGTCTGTCCAGCTAGTTTGAAAACTCTTGCCCGGAGTTGAGAGAGCTCAAAAAGAAACCAAGGCTTTTTGGATTGTGGCTCCCTAAGCTGATTGAAATTGATGTTTTCTTCTTGTTGTTTTTTTATAAGACTTGTAAAAGTTGTAAAGCAAGAAAACTAAAGCAAACAAAAACAAAATCCAATAAAACTGTAGGTTGAAAAACTAAACAGCTCAGTGAAAAAAAAAAGATAATAAATTCAGGAGAATCGATCTTAATCTAGACCTAAAGAGAGAAATATTTGCAGTATTCCCAGTTTCTGAACTAAGATAATTATTTTTCTTATTTCTCTGTTTTCTTTCTATAATTGTTATTATTATTATTATTATTATTATTATTATTATTATCTCATTTTCCACACTGTGTGTCTGGCTGTTGTTATCGCCGATTTTTATGCTGATAGGCGGGTCATATTATTATTATTATTATTATTCCATTAAAGGATGAGTACATGGCTCTTGTGGCCAGGTTATTGGTGTGGATAAGAGATGTCCGTGAGTACCTGATTGAATACTTCTTACATGTGAAATATTTGTGACTGTGAAGATGATCTCTATCCTTGTTCCAGAGTCAAACACTTGTGCTTCAGTTTTTGCCACACAGTTCTTTCTCCTGCCACCACACAATTCTCTAATTTTTGCTACATTCTGTTCAAATTCCTGCTCTATTTGCCTCCTTAAATCAAAAGAAGTAATACAATAATTTAAACTCTGAAATGTCCATCTTGCAGTTGCTTCAATAGATCTGGCCTTCAAAAATATTATTTTATAATAAAGCCCATTTACAAATGCAATTTTTCCTTGACAGTTTTCTTGTCTGTGTAGATGACCAACAAGTTTTCCTTCACAATTAATTTATTGAGAAAGAAAAATTGCTTAGTGTAGACAATGAACAAGTTTTTCAGTTAAAAAATTTAGTGCTAAAGTTTGTAGTGAACAGAGTGACATCTGTTTCATTTTTCTAACCTATCAAAGCAGCTATAATGACTTCGGGCATTTCTTGGTAAAGAGCTTCAAGTAAATCTTCATACTCCCTCCTTTAAATAAAACAATTTTTATATGGGTAAGTTTAAGTATTCCTGACCCATAGGGTTTCTCTGGGCTATCTAGGAATGTTAATAAAAGTAAATAGCTTTATCTCTTGAGGAGTTTTTAGCTGCCATTTGGATTTGATTTGTTCCTTGCCACATTTTCTTAGTTGTCCATTTACAAGAGCATAATTGATACTTTCCTTTTGTCAAGGGAAAGCTAGCATATTCCAGCTTTTCCATGGCATGGAAAAATTGCTCATTTTTAACTCTGTCTACATGAGCAATTTTTGTTTGTCAATGAAAACTTGTTTGAAAATTTTGCTTATATGTAAAAGGACTAAAGGATTGTAATATCACACACAATTGAATTGCACACAATTTAGGTATCCTGCTGATGAACAGTAACTGATTTGCTATTTTTTTCAGCAACATATATAGTTTTTGTCTGTTCAGTTATCAATAGGTTAGTGCAAGTTAATAGTTCAGTACAGTCATTGGTTTATATTTTTATTGTTTTAGAAAATGCTAACCGAATACGATCCAATATTGACCCATCATCTTCTGTAGCAGGAATGCAACCAGGTATGCTTGATTGCTGAATAGATCTCCTCCATATGTTTACACATCTAATAACCTCTGTGGTCTAAAGTAATTGACTGCTGTATTTACAAGCCCAGTATCTGAGTTTTAATCATCAAAATAATAAAATATGATTCCTACTAAGTTCTGTGACACAGGGTTCGTACGGTCATAAAAAAACCTAAAAAATCCTAAAATTTCAAAAAAAAAACAATACCGTATTTACCCGTGGATAGACCACACTTTTTTCCCAGAAAAATAGGACCGAAATTAGGGTTATGGCCTATACGCGGGTACAAGTGTTTTGACACTTCATTAATATGCAAAAGATCTCACGGTCGTACACTAAATTGGCATTTTAATGTTGGCTTTCAATTGTTACTGACTTACAACATGTTCATGTAGAAATTATTGTCAAAAATAAATTTGATTTGATATGCATTACCTGTTGTTGATTTCAAACTTCGCTTTATTTATCTGGGTACTCGACCTCACTATTTTCTTTTTTCCCATGAAAACCATGGAAAGTTTGGGGTGCGGCTTATACGCGGATAAATACGGTATTTTTAGGCCTAAAATGTTCTAAAAAATCCACCGAGGTCCTAAAAAGTCCTCAAAAAACAGCTCTGATAACAGTAGATTGCAAACGCAACTTTATCAGTATGAATGTTATTCCTTGAAATTTTGGATAAAAACAAAACCCAGAAACACTCAGATGCTCATAAGATGAAAACCTTTATTACTGACCAATACAGTCGCTTATAATTATAAATATATTAATTTATTGAAATACGGCATTGGAATGACTCTTCAGTAGCCCCAAGGCACTTGTTAATAAGTTTCTAAAACTTAGAAGTGTGTATGTCAAACAGGTCCAAAAACTTGCAAAAAGTGGTCCAGAAAAGTTCTAAAATTTCAAATAAAATAATCCGTACGAACCCTGATAACATTAATTTAGATTCAGTTTGTAATTTTAAGAACTCTTGGTTGAAAATATTAGACCACTGCTCCAATTACTGTAGTTTAGGAAGTTTTAGGGAGTTTTTTAAATAATACACAAAGTTTAGGAACTCATTTTCCCCTATGGGTTGTTTTCTGCAATTTCAATGCTCTAGCGATTTTTTTTGTTAGTATCTGTTTTAAGATGTGGTAAATAATGAAGGTGACTAGGTATTTCAGCCTAGAGTTGATTAATTTGGTCACTGCAGGTTTACTCTGCAGGATTTTTTCTTTTTAGCCAATTACTGGTGATCTTCGCCGCCTGTGAATGATTCCATCACTGGTAGCAAAGAGATCCTGAGTGATATTGAATGCAATTTATGTTCTTGTTAAAAAGGTCAAAAAAACTATTGAACTTTGTTACATACACTAATATTTTTTATTGTAATATGAAACCTGACATTTACTTAATTTGAAACTTTCAAAATGCACCACTGGATTGTGTTAAAGGGTACATGTTTCAGTTTTCAAAAGCTTGTAGGGAGATTATGCCTCCAACCCCATAGTTTTTTGCACCCTCAGCTCTAAAAATGAGCACTACAGGCCAAAATACTCTCTGCCTGCTTAAGTTAAATCAACTGTAAATTCATCTGAAAAGGACAACCCAGCTCTGACAGAGGTTTAACACTCAAAACGTTCATACACTACTTATAGCAATGATCAAAAGTTGTCCAATTAGAGTTCTTTATATCATGCATTTTAGAAACTGCCTAAAACACCTTTTAATAGTTTTTTAGAAATATTTGTTCAGTATTAGATCAGCACCTTCACAGATGTACCAATATATAGCATGGGGATTAATGTTGTGATTCAATTCAGCTACCAAAGAGTTAACAATCTTGATTTGGCTTTTGCCTTTATTTATTTTAATAAATAAAATATATTTTATTCCTTTTCAAGTTAAAGCGCTTCAGCAACAAAAGTGGCAAATCAGTGGTGGACAAGCTCAGTTTAATCAAGCTAGAGTACAAGGTTAAAAAAACTCACATAATTACACATAATGAATAAATATTAAAAGTTGTAGGTTTTCATTACTATTGTAATTAGGCAATGGGATGACAACATGAGTTTTCAATTTTCAAGTGCAAGCACCATTACATTGACCAGGCCTGGCCAGGGGGGGTAGTGGGATACCAATATACCCGATATTTTCCCCACAAGATACCAATATACGTATCTAAAAATAAAAAAAAATTTCATTTGCTGAAAACCTAAAATTCAGGAAACAAAAGATACTTTATACCCAAATTTTGACCCAAAAATACCATATACCTGAATTAAAACAGCTCCAGATGCCGAATATCCATTAAAAAGTCGCTAGTGACCATTCCTCTCCTTGGTCCATGTGTAATAAAATGCCTTGTTCACTGGCACAGCAACACTTTAGTAGATTATTTGAGTACTGAGTGTGTTGTAGTTGAACTTATCAGGTTTTTTATAATATTTACTTTTGACTATCCAATTTTTTATTTATAGAGCCAACTATGAAAGAGACATCGTGAAAGTCATCTTATGACTTCATGCATATTAATTATCAGCTTTCCCTGCATCTTTGTCACTCACTAAGTCAATGCCCAGGGTACGAATTAACGTCGGAAAAGTGTATCGCAATTGTTTTTGTTCTGGGAAATTCACCCCAACTTCCTCACCCCCTTCCCTCTGAGGAATGCTGTGCAACGGCAGAAATAGGATGTATGTTTGTTTTCTCGAATGCCATCTGACCAGAGTTTTGAAAGTTAACCGGAAACATGATGTAAACAAAGCCAAAGCGTGATGGTTTATCACCTCTAGATATTAAAATATCTACACAGAAACTTCGAATAGTACCCTCATTCCACACATAAAACCGACAAATGTAAAAACTACACCCGTCACTTTAACCTTACCAATGTGGCTTGCACTTTAAGGATTTTCTGGAGATTGCCCAAAGGTTAAGAACGTTTGATATGATGTAGCCAGTGGTTCCAAACGTTTTACTGTTATGAGAAGCAAGAAGAAAAAGACAGTCATTGAAAATTATATCTCAACTAGTGGCTAAAATGTCCGACATTCTTTCATCAAAATGATCGTAAGGTCCAAGAAAGTGAAGAAAGAGACAAAAAAAAAACGCCGCTTTAGAACCACTGGCTACGTCATCAAACCCTGATTCATCATCAGTCTCCGGAAACATAATTTAGGGTTTTTTAGCGACTTTGAGGGGTAAAAAAATTGAATTTTAGCCTCTTTACGTATTTTTCATCATGCATTTCGAAATTAAGGTGTTTTAAACGAGCAATTCATGCAAAAAAAATTATTTCATATGCACCTTAAGTTTTAATTTTCTTTGTATATATTGGCTAGGTCATTCACAGCAGCAGTTAGTCAATGTTCAACCAAACCAGATAGCACCTCAACAACCAGGGGGGACAGTAAGCCAAACTGGGGCAGCCATGGGGCAGTACTCAATGGTTACTACACAACCAATACTAAATAGGCCTCAGGTATTAAAAATTGTCTTTTGAAATTTGGTGCTATGATGAATAAGTAAGACTTTGAGAAACAGTTACTTTTTCTAATCAACAAGAGATCATCTTATTTATTATATTTATCATCCTTTTAGCTGAATCAAAAAAAAAAAGTTGAATTGTGAACTTCGTGTTTTTTTGTTTTTTTTTAAAGGTACCACCATTTTTGAGGTAGACTTGAAAGATACCTTAAAGTGCCTACGACATGAAATTTTTTGTACATTTGGAAAATTTAGCGTTTCAAACGTACGATTCCAAAATTTGTGATGTGTAGCACAAATATTGGCAATTTTACGTGCTTAAAGTTTGGATATTTCAACTGAAAAATGGTAGTTGTCTCCCGCTGCCAAAATGCCACCAACACAATAGATTGTGACATAATCTAGGGTGCACAAACACACTTTTTAGTATGGAGGAGAAACAGAAAAGGTGAGAAAGAGACTTTTGTGATGGTGGCACTCTCAATGGGCAAAGCTGCCAAAACACAAAGAAATGACATGTTTAATTTTTGATATCGAAGTAAAAATAAATCTAAACCTCACCACTGTGTCCCCGACACTCGAACCAGTCCCCGTCACTCGACCCAGTCCCCGACACTCGACCCAGTCCCCGACACTCGACCCAGTCCCCGTGACCATTTTTAGTTGCAAAATAACCATTTTAAACTACGTATAAAATCGCCAGTTTTTGTCTTACACAACTCAAACTTTGGAATCGTACGTTTGAAACGCTAGATTTTCCATTCCTAAAAGGTTTTCATGTCATAGGCAATTTAAGCTCAGGCATTTTCAGTTTGAAAGGGTTCCTTATGTTTTTCAATAGATTTGAGACTTAACTCGATATTTTGTACAAACACTTCTAAAAAAACTTCAAAATCTATAAAAGAAGAAATTAATTAAGAATTAAGTGATAATGTCGTTATCAGTTGATGTTTAAAAAAAATTGTTGCACTCCTCCAAATATAAAATAGTACTTTGCAATAAGTGCTTTGTTGTTTCTTTAAAAATAAGAAAAATTCAACATTCCTGAGCTTGAAAACTAAGTAAATTATTGTTGAGACTCGAATTTCGTTAGGAATTTCTTTTCGAAATCTGAGCCTGGGTAGCTTATTAAAATGGTAAAAAATCATGTACATTTTAATCATCCTAGATGATGCAAGCGGTTCCTGGTCACCAAATGCAGATAGGACATCCTGGGCAACCGGTGACAATGCAGCAAGCAATGCAGATCCAGCAGCAAAAGGCAACTCAGCAACAACAGCAGCATCAGATGTACATTGCACAACAACAACAGCAACAACAACAACAGCAGCAACAGGCTGCACTCAAATCACATGTGCAACAACCCGTATCTACCTATGCTGCTTCCGTGAGTGCATCACAGCCACAACCTTACTCGCCACACCCACAGCCCCACCCATCGCCCCAGACCCCATCACAGATGCCTTCCCCTCGACCAGCTGCACAGCAACATCCTGTCTCAACATCAGGTAAATCAAAAGATTTTAGACCAGTAAACCAAAGTGGCTGGCTCGTATGAATTTTGGAAAGTCATGAAAAGTTTCGGACAATGAAATTGAATTTTTTAGGATCTGGCTGGAAAGTCCTAATTTCCAGCATGATCAAGCCTCCAACCACTGGCCGATACTGCGGATGGATTATGTATGTTGCTATCTTACTCTGAAGCTTTCTCTGTGGATACTCTCGTTTACCATCCTTTTTAAAATCATTCACCGTTTACCCTCATTTTCTCTTCAGCATTGAGATCAAGGTCTTGTTGTTGACCACAAGAAAGCTATGTTCAGTGCCCCACCTGTGCTGTTTCACTCCAACTCTTCCAAATGAACAATTTCATCGCGCTCTCTGCAATTCATCTCCAAGTCGCTTAATGTCTACCCCTCATACTTCTCCCTTCAGGTGTTTCTTTTTGAAGAAATTCACGTTACTACTGGTCCCTCCTCTTAAGATGTGACCAATATACCTCGAGCGTCTTTCACTAATGAGCGAATACTTTGTTTGACGTAAGGACATTCACGTTACTACTGGTCCCTCCTCTTAGGATGTGACCAATATACCTCGAGCGTCTTTCACTAATGAGCGAAT